>CM021106.1:467438131-467567828 GCA_007115665.2 Sequoiadendron giganteum | reverse complement strand
GTCAGAAAGTGAAAACTTACTATAAATAGCAGGTGGCTATAAATAGCAGGTCAAGGCAGAGGACTGGCAAAACAGGTTCACAAGGTGAAGAATATCATATGATGAAATTTTCAGGCAAAACGGAGCCTTAGGGGTTGAAAATCAAGGGACTTGCTAAAAATAGCACAACTTGCTAAAAATAGAATGCGTAAACAAAGGCAGGCAGAGGCATGGAAAATATTCTAAGTGTGGGAAAATGAAAGTATCCCCTTCAAAATGCGCCCACCTCACAGATTGATAGCTTGAAAATTGTCTAAGGCAGAATTCAAAGTTGAGCATAGCAAATGCGCCCACCTTGCAAGTGAGGTTAACGTGAAATATTCTAAGGCATGAAACAAAAGCTCATACCTCAAAATGCGCCCAAGGAGAGGTGGGGACTTCAAAAAAAAATTCTAAGGCAAAAACAAAAGTGGGCATATGAAAATGCGCCCAAGGTTGTGAGGCCAAGTCAAAATTTCCTAAGTGGTAAAATGAAAGCTTGAGGGGCAAAATGCGCCCATAAGCTCAAGGGGTATCAAAAAAATTTCTAAGTGTTAAGTTGAGAGCTAACCCCCCTAAATGCGCCCTCACCTTGAAGAAAGTGATGAAGGCAGTGAAATTGCCTAAGGCATGGAAAGTGAAAGCACACCCATGAAAATGCGCCCTTGGCTTGAGGTGAGGGAGTTTAGAAAATTCCTAAGTTACGAAATAAAAGCTCACCTCATGAAATGCGCCCTCATCTTGAAGCTACCCCATCAAAATGCGCCCAAGTCAAAGTGTTGAGAGGGTGGAAAAACGCCTAAGGCAAAGTTGAAAGTTCACCCTATGAAATGCGCCCACAAGTGAAAGCTTGGCCTAGTAAATGCGCCCACCTTGCAAGTGTTGTTAAGTGAAATTCTTCTAAGGCATGAAACAAGAGGTTAGGTAAAAACGCCTATGTATGGAAAATGAAAGCTGGAAGTGGTGAATGCACCCAAGGTAATTGGAAGTGTTGAGAAGTTCGAAAATAAACTAAGGCGTGTAAAATGAAAGTAGACCCTTCAAAGTGCGCCCACCTCAAGTGTAAAAGGGGTTGCTGGAGAAAAAGCGGCTAAGGCATTGAAATGAAAGTGGAGGGGTAGAAATGCTCCCTCACTTGAAAATACCACCCCCTAAATGCGCCCACCATGGAGAGGTTAACATGAAATTCTACTAAGGCATTGAAAATAGGAGCTCACCTAGTGAAATGCGCCCAACTTGAAGTAGAGGCCGAAATTCTTCTAAGGCATAAAATGAAAGCTTGAGGTAGTATTTGCGCCCAAGGTAAAGTGAAGACCCTCAAAGAAAATTCTAAGTCATCAAAGTGAAAGCTCATGGGTCAAAATACGCCCACCTTCAAGACATTGAAGGTTAAAAACGCCTAAGGCAAAAGCGGGAGTTGACAAGGTTAAATGCGCCCAAGGGGTCAAGGGGGTTGAAAAGCGCCTAAGGTAAAATCGAAAGTTCAACATCTAAAATGCGCCCAAGTTGAAAGTGAGGACTTAGAAAAAGTTTCTAAGTGTTGAAAACGAAAGTGCCAAGGTAAGAATGCGCCCTTGAAGAGGGATTTAAATTTTAATTCATAAGGCATGGAGATTTTTTTTTTTTTTATCAGAGAAAAATTATACCAAGGGAAATACGCCAAGAGAGAAAATGTTAGAAAATTTTTCTAAGTGAGATAGCATTTCACTAGGGAAAATACGCCCTTGGCATGGAAGGATGATTTGATGAGTTTTAAAATTTTCCAAAGGCAGTTGAAGGTTGACGAATATTTTTCAAGGGGAAGATTTGATATCGATGAATATTTTCCATGGGTCAAGTGAAAATCAAATGAACCCGTTTAAAATGCACCCATGAGTTAACAGAGTTTGAAAATTAATTTCCTAAGGGAAATTTTAATATTTTCAGAGGAAATTCGTTTTGCCTAGATTATTTTCCTGACGGAAGTTAAATCTGAGAGGATGAATTATTTCGAGCATGCAAGTGATTTTTAATCACCCGAGTTGAACATTTTAATGAGAGAATTTAAAATGTCCAAGGCAAATTTTATGAAATCGAGGATTTAAATGACAGACATTTTAAAAGTTGGAAATAAATTTACAACTCCCACGAAATTTTTCGAGTTGAATTTATTTAAACACTGCGAGATTTTAAAATGGAATTTTAAATCAAGTCAAGTGATTTTTTTTTTTCTCGCGAGTTGTTTAAATCGCCAAGAGTTAACTGGCAGACTAGAAAGGAAAATTCGAAATTTGAAGAGGAAGGAATCATTATTAATGGCAACTGCCATAATGACCGGCTGACGACTAGCCCACTACTGCGCTTGAATTAGAAGATTCCGAACGAAGAGAGTGGAAAATTGATGAAGGTGCTAAAAATAGCCCCAGCACTACTTAGCAGGATTCTCCGAGAAGAGTTATTTAAACAATCTCTTCTCTCATTTCTCCTCACATTGTTTCGAAGTTGAAGTTGCTGAAGAAGTTCTTGAGAGATTGAAATATTTTCCAAGTGGTTGAGGAGAGAAATTCTTTGAGAGTTTATTTTATTTCGGAGTGTTGAGTTGCTGAAAGTGCGAAGTGCTGGAGAAATTTTCATTTGCCGAGACTCTTTCTTTCGAAAAGCTGAAAGTGTGTTGCTGCAATTTCGAAGTTGAAGGTTGAAGTTGTTTTCCGGAGTTGCTGGAAGGTTTATTTGTTGAAGTTGCACGAAAGTTGAAGCTTGCTGCAGATTTTACTTATTCGAGCTGCTAGAAGTTGAAAGTTGCTGAGGTTGACGAAGTCAAGACAAAGGATTTAATTCATTTTGTGCTGAGAAAGTATCCACATTGCTGAAAGTTGGTAGTTGGCTGCAATTTTCTTCGCCAGTCGGAAGTGCAGTCGTTGAAAGCTTCTTTATAAGCTTGAAGTTTTTTATACAGTACGAGGTTTGGAGTTAGTAATTTATGCTGAGAGTTTTTATTTTCAAAAAGCTAACTCCACGTTCGCAGCCGTCTCGGAGGTTACTTCATTTTATTTAAAAAATCTGCAGCCTAGCTTATTGCTATTCTATTTTATTTTGCAGATGGCCGGAGCAAAGGATGTTGCAGGAACAAGCAGAGCCGCAGGCAGAGCTGCAAACACTGAAGCAGGCAAGGCTAGCTCATCCCGGCAGGCAATGATTAAAAGGCTCGCTAAGCCATTTCTCCCAAAGTCAGCAATAGTTTCAAAGTTGGCGGGATTAAATGACACCAACCTTGGTTCATTTAATCTAAATGCACTCAAATCGAGGATGTTCGGGCTAGGGGGCCATCAACCATCAGTCACGGCACATAATATAATGAAGAGTGGAATCTACGCAGCTGCTAGTTTTCCGCCAGCAATTCAATGTCTAGAGCTAATTATGGAGTGCGCCAATCACTACAAGCCAGAACGTAGGACGATTGTCTCTCCGGATGGTAAACTGCTCGCCAACTTTACACCGGATGCCATCGGAGAGGCATTTGGGATTCCAACTGCTGAGGAGATGTTATACAGGACAAATAAGAGGGCGGATAAGATGTACTCTTCCTCTTTCGAAAGAGTCACTGCAGTCATCAACAGAGTTTGGATGCAGAAGCCGAGGCCACCCCGCACTAAGCTCCCAAAGCAGATAATTGCCGAGGACGTGAAACAAGAATACCGTGATTTGATAATGATGCTGAGCCGGGTGAATGGGAGTGCACAGGCTTACATTTTCGAGCCTTGGATGTTCTACTTCATCGAGATCATCTTGGAAGGAAAGGAGTGTGTCGATTGGGCTAGGATGATTAGCAACCACATCGATGAGCAATTCAGGAGCCTGAAGGTGACGAAGACTTTCTACATGAGCTCATATGTAATTTACATGTTGGCCAGAATGACTAAGTACAGAGGGATTTCGTACAAGGAGCCAATCGGCTGTGCCCCGGGTCAATTCAAAATCCATGAAGCCTGCACACAGCTACATTTAGCTAACATTGCCAACTATAAACGGGCAAATGATGCATTCACAATGCACATTGCGAGGACACTTCAGCAAAGGACGCAGCAGAGAATATCTAAAGAAGCACAGACATTGATTGAGGAACATGGGTATTGGCTCATCCAATTCCCGAAATTCACATATATTAGGCTGCAGGGGTTCACTTCGTATCCGTATCGGTTACCACGATACCCCACTAATCACATAGTAATGCTTGAGGTATCTAGGCAATTGATTGCCTACGATAAGATTCAGAAAAGGAAAAAGAAGGGTGGACTTGATTTCCCTATCACCATGGGAAATTCCATTGAGGTGTGTCCCTCTTTGCAGGCAGCCCGAGAGGCAGAGGACGAGCTGCAATCTTATCATTTGTCATATCACACAGGCAGGCAAGATTTTGATCCTTACAGGAACATCCGGATGATACAGAACGTTGAATACCGGCACAGAGCTCATCTGGAGGACTTTTGGGCAAATGCAGTGGATGAGGCTGAGATAAGAAGAAGGATGTTTTCCATACTTCCTCTCAAGTTGATTAGAGAATGTGAGATTATTCCAGTTCCCGACCAGGTGGAGGAGGATGTCAACGTTATGCAACCCGACTATGGTTCAGTTAGGGATACTCCTATCCCACCACCTGATTGGTCCGAGCCAGAGATCATGGACTTGGACACGCTTTCTATCCCGATGATGACTTTTACCAGGACTTGGGTCGACAGACATGTATGCAGACTCAAGAGCAAGTCGATCGCCCTTACTTATAGCTTGATGGGTGACCCAAGGCCGTTATCGGTAAAAAAGGGGAAACAAATTGCTCAGACATTGAGGGCACAAGTGGAAGTGCCAACCCAACCGATACCGTTGAGGATAGAACAAGCATCACCCGTGCACTCACAAACTCAGTCTTCGAGTTTGAGAGTGGTTTCATTATTTGCCGATCAGAGGGCAGGATTGGAGGAAGAGCGGGGACTTGAGGAGGTAGATCAGCCCAACGCCCGAGAATCAGCTAGTGTCAGTCTATCCAGGGGCGGCCAACAGGAGGAGGAAGAGGAAACAATGGCCGACACCCATTTTCAGCAGATGTTGGACACGGCTTTGGAAGAAGAAGAAAACACAGAACAGGGGACCCAAGGGTCGGGAGATACCCAGCTTTTAGAGGAGGATGAGCCTGAGCAAACCAGTGCAAGAAGAGAGGAAGTGCACGAGATGGAGGCAACAGAAGAGCAGCCCCTTGTCATTTGTAATCCACAGTAGACAGTGCCTGATTGGCTTTCCGACAGAATGAGGAGAGAACCCGAGGATGATACGGATCCGGCCATTGAGATGGAGAATTTCTCCGGGGAGGATCAATCATACCCGAGGAAAAGGAGCCGAAAGTTTTTCAAAGATCTCGGTAGCCCGAGTGGACTCGCATGCTTGAGTAGCTATTAGGAAGATTGTGATCCAGACGAGGAGGCAAAAAAAGTGCAGTGATCACCACAGTAGAGTTGGGTCGTCCTACGGGAGCCCAAGTTATCAAGGAGTTCGATAACTCCTATCAGGCATTGAAGGATCAGTTGCTCCGCACGGAGGGGAAGTATAAGAAATTGAAGGAGCACAAAACCTTGATAGGATACGTACAAAATCTAGCACATCCAGGTGAACCATCAAACCTAGCAGTGGAACGTCCATCAGAGCTTCCGGAGGAGTCAGTTGTTGCCTTAGAGGATTTGAAGAAAATGGAAACGGAGGCGGACAAGTGGGTTAGCCGTGTTCATACTGAGACAGGGAAATTCATGGAGGACCTCGCCGATGCTTATCGACAGGCCTCAAGTATTTTGGCACAGATGGATATAGTAAATCAGGCCTGGGGTGATACTCGCATCTATCAAACGAAGACTGTACTTCGTTTGGGGGCTTTGATGCATATACCTCTAGAAGCCTTGGTGGATGGAGGTGTAATTCAGAGAGGTGATAGGTATGATTTCACCAGTTGGTACTCCTCGGTGGTCACAGGCCGTGGATTTCACGACGCAGCAAGGGCAGATTCAGCTAAAGAGAGGAAAGCAATGGGCAACATCTTGGGGGGAGTCCTCAATACATTAGAAGCCATATTTGCTAGAAAGTTGGTCCCAGGAGGAGATAACTGCTGATGGCTTGAAAAGTAGACTGCCTCCATTCTTCTCAGCTGCGAGGTCACTTGTCCTGGATGACTTTGAGAATGTCTCCACGTTCTCTAGTATAATTCAGCATACCCAGGACGCCTTGGTGACATGGAGAAATCTTGCATCAGATACGGACAGACGGTAGCAGTCTTGGAGTTCCAGCTCAACCATATTCCACCGATCTCTACACAGGAGGTTGAAGCAGTATTGGCCCGGTTGATCGAGTTTGCTATCCGGGAGAAGGCCAGTGGGAACGCGCTGCTTGATGAGGATCTTCTTGATGATGGTAGTGGGCATTAATTGCTCATTATGATTCTTGCAGGGGAGTGGAGAATATTCTGTGCATTCATTGCCCACTCCTCTCTGTGGCGGTTTTTAGGGCAGAAACCCTAATCAGGGCATCGGTGGCTCGATCTGAGCCCTTCATTGTAATTTGATCTGAACCGTCCACTGAATTGGACTTATTATAAAAGGGGCATCCCCCCTCATTTGTAATCTATTAGACATTAGATCAAGAGTTGAATCAGAGCTAGAGAGTAGAAGGCATATAGCATTTAGCTTAGAAGTTAGCTTTAGATTGAGGAGGGGAGAAAACTTTCCTTTGAAAGTTTTGTAAAAGGTTGTTGTGAACACTTTTCATAATACAAAGAGTTTCATTGATTGGTGATTTCTTCTTTGTTATGAGTAGCTAGCAAGGCCATTTCGTCTTTCCAATTCAAGGTAGATAGAGTAAAATAGATTTTTATTTCATGCAAGTAGTTGTTAATTGTGGAGTGTGGCGTTGTGATTTGAGCATATCTTCTTCATCCATACCACTAGCGGGCTTACTGATGGTAAGTTCGCCTTGCGTGGTCAACTGGAGTATCAGCACTTAACTTCGATTATGGTTCATATGTTTGTATGCGTCGTATTGACGGTATGAACATGTTGCGTCATAGTTTGAACACTTTTCTCATCCTTTGAAGATTGCACCAACTTTGTCGGAGTTGTTCGAAAGGAGACAAAGCAAAGTTTGGTTTGAAGATTGTTTAAGTCGATCCTCGCCCTCCACCCTTTAGAAGTAGATTTGTAGAATCCCTATCCCTATCCCCTTTAAATTCTGCATTTTCCGAGTCAGTCTAGATACCAGAACAATATTGCCAAATCATTCATGTCCTAATTGCTTCACAGAATCGAACAACTACGTAAGTCCCCTTGAAATAACCAGCAAAACACATCAACCAACTGAGTCTATTCGCGATAAAAGGAACCTTGGAGTCGAACACATGAACTTTCAAGCAATCTTAGCATGTGGGACACTTTGATCAAGAGAGAATAGAGTGACCGTTGGACAACTTTATTCTGTGCTGGCGCTGTCATAAAAAGCACGTCAACGGACTGAAATGGAAAGTACATTACTGAAATAAAGATGCAACTCGACCACTTGTTCAATGGGAGCATGTTGACGGCTCAACCGATCAGCAATATGATGAATAATGCAATACAGTAAGTAAATAGGCGGCAAGCCGGCCTCTTCCACTTGTTCAGCGGGTGATGCAAGAAGGGGAAACTTAAAGCTATAGACTGAAATGAGCCAGTCTCTTCCACAATCATGGGAATTACAAAAATCGGATCAGATTAGGAGAAATGCTGACAGTACTACTGTTCAGCTTACAATATGTTAGAGAGCCTGCAAGCACACTGCATTAGTGAAGTAATCCAAGCTGCAAATGTAGAATGAGTCTTCCAAATGCCTAATATGACTTCAAGAACTTGATCCCAGCCCAAGTGATGAACCCTCTAAGTCTGATATGATAGAACCAGCAACTGAAATACCCTAACCAGCAACTACAAGACCCACTAAAATGCTCATAACATGCTCAATACCCAACCAAATGACTTGAAATCAGATGCAATAACTCCTAGACAAGTTGGCGCCCAAATTCCAAAGTCTAGACAACATCAAATGACTTCATATTAATTTGCATGGAAACCAATGCTCTCCAAAAATGTACGGCCCTCAAGGAGGGGCGAATTTGTCTTTAAAAAATCCACACTTGATAATAAAATCTGAAAATCACTAGAGAGGGGCACCCAAGGCTGCAAATCACAATGATCAAATACCCATAACCAGATAAAAATCATTCAAAGACATATGAGTGAAAATCCAGTTCGGCCACAGCCAAAACAGCAACTGTAGAAAGACTGAAAATACAATAACTTAATTGCAAAATGCAAAACAACTCGATATGAAACTAATCTCAACTAGTTGCTATCTTTCAAGCAAGAAGTTAAGCCGACTAGGAGGTATGCATCCCTCGAAGCAATCCTGATACCATTCCGGCAGCATAACAATATTGTAAAACATAAGATGCTGAATGAAGACCTCAAACCTCCTTTTTATAACTTTTGAGGAGACTTCTAGAAGCTTCTAGAAAAGTGCGCCCTTTCCCAGAGTTAACAGAATTCGAAATTCCATGTTGACCACAAATCCTCCTCAAAGTTGGCGTCCTTTCTTTCATGGAAGAATTATTTAATAAAATGAAATAATTCTTTTTATTCCTAAGTTGGCATCCAAAATACTTAGGGGAGAAACTTTTATAAAATTTACCTTTTTTAATAAACCAACTTATCCCTCCATTTAGGCGTCCAACAAGCCTTAGTAGAAATATCTTGTTTAAAATACTATTTTCAACAAATATTGAATTTGCCAAAATAATCACCTCACATGCTGGAGACCGAATGAATATACTGCCCTGCCCGAGATAGCCACTAAATCGAACTTCAGAGACCTTGCTAAAAATAGCACTGCCAAAAATAGAACTTACTAAAAATAGCATACTGCTAAAAATAGTAAGTTGTTCCAAACTCATTTTAACCACAATCCGAGCAGCCGTCGTACTTACTAAAAATAGCAAGTCCAGAAAAGTCCTCTGATTCAGTTGCATGTCATGTTGTCACAAAGCTCTCCGAAAACCCAGAAGGAATCCAGAATCCGAACTATAAAACTCTAACATGCAGCCATCATAACTTACTAAAAATAGTAAGTCCGGAAAAGTTCTCTGATCCAGTTGCATGTCATACCACCGCGAAGCTCTTTGAAAACCCAGAAGGAATCCCGCGACCAAACTACAAAACTCCAACATGCAAACCCCTGAATCCTCAAGGAAAACCTCCAAGCAGCTGAGAACCCTAATTCTGCCTCTGACTAGCCTACGAGCATCAGGGAATAGGCTAACAGTCACTGGAACATGTAGTGCTAAAAATGGGGACATTACAGTCCACCCTTCCCAAAATTGCTTGTCCTCGAGCAAAACCACCACAACCCTAGAAAATTTGAAGCTCATCCATACCAACTTGAGTACGCTCCCTAGGTCCCACGTTTGTCTCAAGGGAAAACCACCATGCTGATGTTGCACCACTTTGACCATGTCAATGAGAACATCAAGTCAAAACTGCACTAACCTCCCTTGTGACTCCCAAATGTTACTATCCATGAACAACCTGGAAAGACTGAAGTCAACACCTCGCAGCCTCTCATGCCCAAAAGTCTCTGAGTCATCAATAACAACCATACCATTTTCTATCACATTCCCTGGGCAACGGGAGAGATAGTCTGCTCAACTCGATGCTGTACCCCTCAACATACCTCCGTAAGGTAACTAACAAAGCCACCACTGCAAATGTGACCTCTTCAAATTCTCTTGCAAAGAGGAAAGCACTCCTTTGCAAGAGCTCATCAAATTCAAACTCATGACTCCCCATGAATCTACGATGCCTCAACTGAATCATCATGATACAACCTTGAAGACTGTAGAAATTTCTCACAATTCTAACTCCAAGAGTCTCAGAATGTAGAATCAAAGCATGTGAAAGTTCCCTGTCCTGATGCGAAATTGGGAAGGAACTAACAAATTTTGTTTCACAAACCTCCAAAGTGGCTGGAAAACATACAAGAGAAATCACCAACTGAAAACTACCACTTCTTAGACAAGAAGTGATGAACCAACTCTCCCGGATATGAGTAACTCCCCATGAAAGGTGGCTGGTCTGCCTCCAACCAGCAAGCTCATGTCTAAAAAACTGCCCTTGTCTTAGCCAAGGATCACTCTCAAGAGCAACCAACCGCTCATATTTCCATCCCATACTCAAAATTTCTCTCCAATCCATTTGTTGAAGAATAAATGGGACCTTCAAGTGGCTGGTAAGGAAGGGGACAGCACCACAGAATCTGATAATGGGATTCTTATCCCTCCAAAATGTCTTCTTTCCAAAAGTAATAAGCCCCATCAACCCATGTTGAGAATCCCAAGCATGGATACCCAACTGAAAATGACTTTCAATACACTGAAAAGAAAACTCAACACAACCCCAAGTGCTAGTTAAAACCAAGTGCATCCTCATGAAATCGGTATCTCCTCTAGTAAACCTTTGAAGCCTACCCATGAAAGCTTTAACAACAATGGAGCATGGAACAACAGACGTATTCAAACCCAACTCCCAAGATAGACTTGAATGACCTAAAGCATTTCTCAAACCAAGGGATGGGCTGTCAAATATGCAATCAACATGTTTTCGTCCTTCTTTCTCCCATTCTTCATGAGTAACTAGTTTGAGACCTTCACATGTTTTATCTTCAATCACAAAGAGAGGATTATCATAAGTTTCCTCTGCATCCATTTCAAAAAGAGGGTTGTCAAAAACTTGGAAGTCATTCCTTTCATCTTGCTGCTCCAAATCTGCACATACAACTTTGGATTTTCTTGAGAAACCTTCAAGGTCAAACTCCTCTCGAAGACTATCAAGCTCCCCAATTACCTGCTTGATTTCTTCAACTCTTTGCTCATTCTCTTGCTCTCTGAAAAGTTTGAAACCAGCTAGCTGCCTCTTTACCTCCATTAATGCCACTTGAGTATCTTCCAACATAGCATTTGTTGATTCGAGCTCAAGAGTAAGCTCATCAACCCTTCTCTCTTTTCCTTGGAAAGCACAAATGGTTTTCTTTGCAATTTTGAAGGTATAATCTCGATCTTCAATCAAGTGTATGTACGCTGATTTCAATGTCTCCATGGAATCTCTGATAAGTTGCAAATTGGGAAGAGCAATTTCATATTTAACTCCTCTTCGTCTTTCTTCAAGCTGAACCTTCCAGTAGATATCTTCAACCAATTTGTGTGTGTGATCAAATAGGGATAGAGCTTGCACTTCTTTTTCAAATTTTACCTTGCATTGATCTTCATGCTCATGAACATGCAAGGATGGTGAACTGTTGATAGGCTGCAACTGAAAATCAGAACCCGGTTTCTCGTCTTTGCTGCCCTCATCGCTGCTCCAAAACTCCTTTTTTTTACCTCCCACTAACTGAAATTGCTCAATGTCATAAAGAGGATCAGGTTCTTCTAATTCTTCAAGCCTTTGCTTACAACCAACTTCAAGATTAGGTAAATCAGATTTGTGTTTAATAACACCTTCAAACTCTTCATCATCAAGATCCATATGGTCCTCAAGCTTTGCTTCCACCTCAATGTCACTTTGGTCAAACTTGAAGGCATCCCCAAACTCAAGCATATTGTCACCCTTGTTTGCTGTTATAGAGTCCTTATCATGTTCCATTTCATCATTGGGATCAAAGGGAAATTCATCCCACATAGGTTCCTTGTCAATGCTAGGTGCCTTTGCACCTGGATCCCAAGTGGTAAGAGGTTGATCGTTTTGATCAAAAGGAAAGAGCTCTTCGTGCTTCTCTTGGAGTGCTGACTTTTTGAATAGGTCACCACACAACTCACTTAAACTGATATCTACATAGATACCTCTCTCCAAAGGCTTAGTTTGAAGCTCAAACCCAAGACCACCCTTGACACCACCATTGTAATGACACAAGGAATCATCTAAGCAAGCTGTTTTGAAAACTTCATCATTTTCATCTTCAATGAACCTATCATGAGTAGGTGTATTACTGATTTCATCATTAGCAGCCCCATGCATACCAAAGAAGTCTTCTTGGTTACTTGTCATAAATTTGTCTTGTGAAAACTCTTGGAAAGTCTGGACAGCAACAAGGGGAGAGTTATCCATCACCAAATCTTCAACAAGAGGAGGTATAAACACATCGGAATCACCACCAACAACATCACTATGGTAATGATCATAAGTTGGTTCAAAGACACCACTAGTATTTCCTTCATCTTGCTCTTCTTTAGCGAACTCATCCCACACAACAATTCTTCCATCCTCTTATGTGACGTCATTACTCTCAAGACCTTGATTGGATGAATCCAAATTAACATTCAAGATTGTTGTTCTGTTCTTATCACCAAAATGATCTTCATCACTACCCATCACATGCATGTCTAAGGGATTGTTTTTGGGCTCTACCACACATCCTTCACATGTCAAGGCAACTTTCACATCCAAACATTTAGATTTCGCAGCAATCCACGAGTATGCCCCTTTAATGTCAGGATCTCTCATAAGCGTGGCCAGTTCCTGTATCAACTCGGATATAGACTTCTCTGTACTCATCTGACAAACTGAATCATTGAATTTTCACAGGATGGCAGGATCTTGGCTGTGATACCACTGAAATATACCGGGCCAATTTTTCACTTTTTCACAACCAAGTTCACCCATTATCGTTAATAAAAACACAATCCAACTGGAAGGAACCCTTTCCTCTGATCAACCCAAATCCCAATGCGGGCAAGGTTGAGAGCATACTTGAAAGGGGATCATTAGCATAATTGAAACTGCTGGAAAGTAACAGAAAGGGAAGCAATCACTCAACCACTTATTCAACGAGAGGACTGAAATGGAAAGTACATTACTGAAATAAAGATGCAACTCGACCACTTGTTCAGCAGGAGTATGTTGACGGCTCAGCCGATCAACAATATGATGAATAATGCAATACAGTAAGTAAATAGGCGGCAAGCCGGCCTCTTCCACTTGTTCAGCGGGTGATGCAAGAAGGGGAAACTTAAAGCTATAGACTGAAATGAGCCAGTCTCTTCCACAGTCGTGGGAATTACAAGAATCAGATCAGATTAGGAGAAATGCTGACAGTACTACTGTTCAGCTTACAATATGTTAGAGAGTCTGCAAGCACACTGCATTAGTGAAGTAATTCAAGCTGCAAATGTATAACGAGTCTTCCAAATGCCTAATATGACTTCAAGAACTCGATCCCAGCCCAAGTGATGAACCCTCTAAGTCTGATATGATAGAACCAACAACTGAAATACCCTAACCAGCAACTACAAGACCCACTAAAATGCTCATAACATGCTCAATACCCAACCAAATGACTTGAAATCAGATGCAATAACTCCTAGACAAGTTGGCGCCCAAATTCCAAAGTCTAGACAACATCAAATGACTTCATATTAATTTGCACGGAAACCAATGCTCTCCAAAAATGTACGGCCCTCAAGGAGGGGCGAATTTGTTTTTAAAAAATCCACACTTGATAATAAAATCTGAAAATCACTAGAGAGGGGCGCCCAAGGCTGCAAATCACAATGATCAAATACCCATAACCAGATAAAAATAATTCAAAGACATATGAGTGAAAATCCAGTTCAGCCACAGCCAAAACAACAACTGTAGAAAGACTGAAAATACAATAACTTAATTGCAAAATGCAAAACAACTCAATATGAAACTAATCTCAACTAGTTGCTATCTTTCAAGCAAGAAGTTAAGCCGACTAGGAGGTATGCATCCCTCGAAGCAATCCTGATACCATTCCGGCAGCATAACAATATTGTAAAACATAAGATGCTGAATGAAGACCCCAAACCTCCTTTTTATAACTTTTGAGGAGACTTCTAGAAGCTTCTAGAAAAGTGCGCCCTTTCCCAGAGTCAACAGAATTCGAAATTCCATGTTGACCACAAATCCTCCTCAAAGTTGGCATCCTTTCTTTCATGGAAGAATTATTTAATAAAATGAAATAATTCTTTTTATTCCTAAATTGGCGTCCAAAATACTTAGGGGAGAAACTTTTATAAAATTTGCCTTTTTTAATAAACCAACTTATCCCTCCATTTAGGCGTCCAACAAGCCTTAGTAGAAATATCTCGTTTAAAATACTATTTTCAACAAATATTGAATTTGCCAAAATAATCACCTCACATGCTGGAGACCGGATGAATATACTGCCCTGCCCGAGATAGCCACTAAATCGAACTTCAGAGACCTTGCTAAAAATAGCACTGCCAAAAATAGAACTTACTAAAAATAGCATACTGCTAAAAATAGTAAGTTGTTCCAAACTCATTTTAACCACAATCTGAGCAACCGTCATACTTACTAAAAATAGCAAGTCCAGAAAAGTCCTCTGAGTCAGTTGCATGTCATGTTGTCGCGAAGCTCTCCGAAAACCCAGAAGGAATCCAAAATCCGAACTATAAAACTCCAACATGCAGCCATCGTAACTTACTAAAAATAGTAAGTCCGAAAAAATTGTCTGATCTAGTTGCATGTCATACCACCGCGAAGCTCTCTGAAAACCCAGAAGGAATCCTGTGACCAAACTACAAAACTCCAACTTGCAAACCCCTGAATCCTCAAGGAAAACCTCCAAGCAGTTGGGAACACTAATTTTGCCTCTGACTAGCCTACGAGCATCAGGGAATAGGCTAACAGTCACTGGAACGTGTAGTGCTAAAAATGGGGACATTACAACCCCTTAGACCCACTTTCCTTAACAAAAAAGATGAAGAGATTGCTAATCTCTCTCTCTCTCTCTCTCTCTCACACACACACACACACACAATACTCTCTTAGCAGAGCTACGAGAAAAAATCCCTTTTCTACATTTTATGGTATTGATGAAGTCATTAGTAGAAGAAACTTTTAAATGGTTTGCAAAATACCATAATTTACCAAAAGATTTGAAGGCAGCTTTATTATTTGTAAAATATATAGAATTTTCCTTCCCAAACTGCCCAAAGTGGATAAAATCAAAGGGTGGACAAGTATAGAAAAAATAACCAAAAAGAAGCAGTCCAATTCCAACCAAGGCACATGGGAAAGAGAAAAGGTCCCTACAGAGTGAAGAGCATTTAGACCCAAAGCCACAACCAGCACCTCTAGATGTTACAAAGAAGATAAATGATGATGCCAGAAATGAAATCAGAAGATAATCATTCAATTCACCAATTTGGATTATTGGGATGACGAGATATTGATCTCCTTGTGGCTATGTTTGTTCTTCTTTAGTCTTTGTTTAAAATAGAAACAACAATGTTCTAATGTTTTAGGCTTGGGCTTCTCTTGTAATGAAAAAACAACCTTCTCAAGCCGCTTGCAATATCCTCTTGATCAGATTCTAATTAATTCATATTTGGTTGTAAAACATGAGTGTTGTGCAAACTCATTTGTCTATAGATACATAAGTTGATTCTTCTTGTGCCATTGGTGGACACCAAAATCTGTTAAGCATTTGAAAATTTGTCCTTTAAAATAGAATACAAAACAAAACATGTAACATAGAACCTTTCTTCAAACTAGAAGGGGAAGCTCCCTTGTAAAAATAAAAAATTAACTTAAACCCTAAAAGACTAGTTTATGGATGAACTTACAATTTCCACATACACATAGTTTGCATTTAGGGGGTTTCCAACATGTAATAGAAAATACAATAATCTGCCACATCTATTTTTTCTTCCCAGGTATGGGCACAAGACTTAAAAATTCCTCCACACACAAACAAGCAATTTTATATCTTTATGACTCCATCAACAAGTTAACTTAATACAACACAAACACACATGTTCTTGCTAATTTGCAAAAACCAAAAGGAATGTGCACTCGAGAGCTGAATTAAATATTTTGACTACACATACAAAAGATAAGATTTCATAAATTAATCGCCTGAATGTTATTAAAAAAGTTACAAATATTCAGTGTTCCACGGAAACACGTTGCCCCCCTTTTCGGCCATGTTTCGAGGACGGGGAAACGGGTACTTGGTGTTTCCCGCCATCACCACCGGTGCTCCGCCGGAGACGGGTAAATGTCTCCACGTCTCCAAGCCTCCTGGGGAGACACCTAGTCGTTTCTAGGGAGGCGGGGAGACGCCTAGCCGTCTCCCGTCGAGCCCCACGTCAATGAAGATTTGGAACTTAAAATTTAAAATTAAATTTTGATTTTTTAATGTTTTGGGGTTACCCTAATTTGGCGTGGGCCCCACCCCTTCCTCTAAAACAACACAAAACAATGTAATTTTATCATTTCACTCACATTTTGAATGACTGATTTTTTTTGTAGCCAGCTGAAGAGGAGGAAAAACTTCAAGAAGTCTGATTGAAGGAGTGAAAAGAGTGATTGCAAGTGTGATAGGAGTGAGGAGCAAGAAGAAGAGGAGGAAGAGGATTCTACTGCATTTTGGAGAGATTTTTCAAGCACAAGGTAGGGTTTTTGAAATTTTTTTTAGATTTCGTGTTGTTTTTATTTTATTTTCTGAGTTTAAACTTGTTTTTTATTTTCTTATTCATCTCAAAGACTCAAAATCAGATTTGATGTTGAATCTTGAGGGAAAAATGATGAAGATGAATGAATCATTCATCATTTTTCTCTCAAGATTCAACATCAAGTTTTTTATTTAAAAAATTTAATATTAAACTTGTTTTTTTTTCTTATTCATCTCAAAATCAGATTTGATGTTGAATCTTGAGGGAAAAATGATGAATGATTCATTCATCTTCATCATTTGGCCCTCAAGATTCAACATCAAATTTTATTATTTAATATTTTTATTTTAATTTTTAAATAATATAAAAAATTTAAATTATAAATTGTAAATTTTGTTTTCAAAATTAAAATTTCAAATTTGTACTTCAATTTGTTAAACTAGGCTGATTTTATTTTAATTTTGTGAAATGCAGTATCACTTTCACAATGAGTAGTAGCATGAGTGGGGATGACATGGAAATCCATTCCCATAGTGAACATGATTCAGATTTTGAACCTGAGAATGAGGGGGATGACCATGGGGTTGATCCTGCAGCCCATTCTAGTTCCATGGCGAGTGCACCAACTAGTACAGGTTGCCCTTCAAAGTTGTTGGCAGAGTATGCTAGGGGTCCTTTTGATCCTAAGTCTCCTCTCAAACAGTTTCCTTCAAGAATACAAGGCACATCACGTACAGGTGGGGGAACAAGGAAGTGGAAGTGCAACATTTGTGGGGTTGAATGGTTTGGTAGCATCACTAGAGTGAATGCACACTTTCTTTTTTGGACAGGAAAAGGTGTGGAGCCTTGTAAGTTTTTGAAGGAAACTAAAAATATACATTATAGAATTGAGTTTAATAGGCTTTGGGGCATTCCAGATGACACAAATATTTCAGTCCCTACTACTTTGTCTGCTAGGGCAGCCCTTCAACGCATCCATGATGCACCACATACTTCTCCTCATGCTTCACAGATGGGAGGAATGATGTTTGGATCTCCATCCACTTCCACTACTAGTGCCGCTAGGGGCACAGCTACAGGGAAACGCAAGTTGCACACATTGCAAAGTAACCCCATAGCTGATATGTTTAATGTGCGGTTGAGAGATGAGATAGATGAATCCATTGGCAAATTACACGGTCTCCTTATTATAGGGAGATGATGGCTATGGTGGCGAAGGGAAGAACATCATATGTGCCACCAGGCGAGACGAAAATGAGGACCTCGATCTTGGATAAGTGCTATTCCAAGATCAATATTTTGATGGAGAAGATGAAGGCATGTTGGGTGGCATCTGGGTGCAGCATAGTTATGGATGGGTGGACGGACATTAGCCATCGTCCACTCATCAACATCATGGTCACATGTGTAGAGGGCCCATACTTCCTTAGAGTAGTTGATTGTACAGGGCATCGCAAAGATGCTGATTTTCAGTTTCAGGTCCTCAGGGAGGCTATTGAGGAGGTTGGGCCACAAAATGTGGTCCAATAGTCACAGATGCAGCCCACATGTGTAGAGCAGCAGGGAGACTCATTGAGGCAGCCTATAGACATATTTGGTGGACCCCATGTTGTGTGCATGCCATGAACAATGCACTCAAGGACATGGGGAAGATTGATTGGATTAGAGGAGTGGTCACCGATGTGAGAGATGTGCAGATGTTTATCTGCAACCACCACACTTCACATGCACTCTTCAGGACCTTCGCGAAGGAGTTCTTGAAACCGGTGGAGACCCGATATGCATCATATTTCATTCTCTTGGAGAGAATGATTGAGTTGCAAGAGGCATTGCAACTCATGGTTATGACTAATGATTAGAATAGGTGGGCCGAGGCCAAGACAGCGCAGGGGAGAAGGGTGAAGGAGATAGTGAAGAGTGATGTGTTTTGGACTGATGCAAAATACATCGTCTCCATCATTTCTCCAGTATTCCAAGTTATCAGATATGGGGATGGGGATGCACCTAACCTTGGAGAGGTGTATGAGTGCATCGACTCTATGCTTGACCAGATGAGGGTTGTTGTGCGAGTGAAGGACCCCTCTCTAACATTCTAAAATGAGCACATCCGGCCAATCATTCAGCACAGATGGGACAAGTTGAACACTCCTTTGCATATGGCTGCCTTTGCCTTGAATCCTAAGTGGTACAAGGCTAGACCGGGTAGAGTGACACCGATTCAAGATGATGAGGTGAAGGCGGGTTTATTTAGGTGCATAGAGAAGATGTATGATTCTAGAGATGCCGGCACAATTCGCACTGAGTGGACCAAATTTTCCACTCTTAGAGGCTATTCAGATGCGGCAAAGATGGATATAGAATCTATGGCAAAGGAGGACCCACTTTTGTGGTGGAATTGTCATGGTACGAAATCTTTGACCACCACTCTAGCTATCCGTCTGCTATCCCAGGTTTCTAGTTCTTCAGCTGCTGAGAGGAACTGGTCTACATATAGCTTCATCCACTCTCTTAAGAGGAATAGACTTACCTCTAAGAGAGCAGAGAAGCTTGTGGCTATACACAATGCTTTGCGTCTCATGGACCGCAAGACACTTGGGTACAAGGAGAGTCCAGCGGCATGATGGGATGTGGAGCCAAAGGAGCCTTCACAGATTGATGAGGATGATCCTACCACTTTAGATGCAGGGCTGGTTGGTGTAAGCTTGAGGGATCGTGACCTTATGGAGTCCAACAGTTCCAGTGATGAGGAGTTTGCACTTGCAGATGATTAGAGGCCTCCCTTCACTACATTTTGAGTTTTGACATTTTTTCTTTTGTAATGCTATTGCTATTAGTATCTGTATTTACTATTTGGCATTTGCTACTCATTGTAATGATGAATCATGTAATCATCTTTATAGACTTTGTGATATCTCATATGACATCAAATATTCATATTTTCAATATAATAGAAATCTCCAATTTGACAATTTCATTTGTCAAATTTTATTTAGCAATTAGCATTCAAGAAATCTTCGTATTTAGATTTAGTATTTCAAATTTTGCTATGTCATAATTTTACTAATTTCCTATAGTTTCATTTGAAATGTAATTCTTATATTGTTATACTGTTATACATCTTTTCAAAACTAGTTTTTCAAGTACTATAAGTATATGTATAACTATATCAGGACCACCACCCCGCCGCCGTCCCCCCGCCGTCCCCAAACTTAGGCCCTTTGTCCCCCCGTCCCGGAAACCCGTCCCACATGTCCCCCCATCCCCAACGCCCATGGAACACTGCAAATATCCAAATTAACAACAATCAAAATACAAAGCCTGCAACTATTGGCAATTCATATTCAGTCAATAAAATCCTTCACTCAAAATGATTCGATGAATATGAAACAGTTGCACATTGAATAAAATTTCATCACACAAGGAAAGCATGAACAATAAAATTTTGAACAAAGTGTTGCAAAATCTACCATTTATTTGTCTTAAATACTGGAGTTTCAGAGTATCACTTAGAGAACTGTATTCCCTCTAAATATAAAATTGCTTAAAACTAAAAATTGTATGAAAATTTAAAATAGTCTCAAATAAAGCTCACCCACAAGATAAAGTTTATCCTCTGAAAATAAGCTATGCTAAAATAAAATATAACTTGTTCTGGAATATCCAAAATAAAGAATAATTCCACCCAAAATAATATAACACTGCTCTAAATTTAAAATAGTTTCAAATAAAGCTCATCCACAATCACTGAGAGGACTATGCTGGTTGCTCTGATGGGGAAGTGAACTCTTGTTGATCTGGATCTCTTGCTTTCTTCAACCGAAATTCCCTAGATCTTGATTGTGACCTTCACTTTCTCTGGCTCCAGTAAAGCAATATTGCAAAGCCTCAACTCGTGGATGTTGAGCATTTGTCATTTTCAATAATCAAAATTTCATACTTTTTCTGCCATTATTCTTTAAACTGAATGATTTTTATCAATTCCATCAGTTCATCCATCCCCTCCTCGCTAGGTCTTCCTTTCAATGCTGAATGAAGTGGTTTTCCAACTCACCTTTCTCCCTTATGTTGTCTTTTGGAGAAGAAGGGATGGAATCTAGGAATGAATTAGTTTCATATTTCGTCCCAATTTATTATTCATTTTTTTTCAAAGAATTTACAACTAGGGTTGTCTCAACAAAGAACTTGGCAGATCCATCAGTCAAAAGAATGATTTAACCGTTAAAGAGATTTGCCTTGTGATTTGACCAGAATTGCAAGCAATAAAGGGCACAAAGGAATTAGCCACAATTGTATATTTTATATACTATTGTATTAGATATTTGTAGATTGCAATCATATGTAGAGAAGCTTCTAGGCAAAAGGAAGTTTCTAATACAATAAAGAGAAAAGGAAGCTCACAGAGGAAGATACATGTACAATAAACTTTAAGAACAAGGAAGTTTTTATAGCAAGATTGAGATATCTGCAAATAACAAGAATATGCTATAAAAATAGAACATAACCCTAATGACAAATATAGCCCATATGACTAAAGATTACCATGCTTTCCTTGTTTAGGGGAATTTGTCCTCAATTTCTCTTTGTAGATGTGGAAAGTGCTGCTCAAGTATGTTTGCGACATCAGCCTACTTTGAGTTGGCCAAGATCCTTGCCTCCTAATGTGGTGACTCATAATGCTTAAGTTGGATCACAATCTCAACATCATTTATCACAAGCTAAGAATAAAGGGCCTACCTGAAGAATTTTCTTGAACCTGCTGCAAAATGGGACGGCCCATAGAAAATAGCTTTGAGCATATGATGATGCTAAGATTTAATTTTTCTCTTATAAAAATAAAACCAAACCATATTGATATCATCACTTGAAAAATGTGGAGGAATTCAATGTCGATCACGAAGCTCTTTATATTAGGAGTCCAGACATTAGGAGACTTGAGTTGGCATTTCCCAACATCTATGTATCTCAAATAATATTTTTCAAATGGCATCTGGAACTGGTAACGTGATTATATGACACGAAGTGGAATAATAGCCGGTTAGTTCTAGTTCGAGTTCAATTATAAGCTTAATCATTAAAAAAAATGTTCATAATTTACTAACTGTTTGTAACTTTGTATGCCATTGTAAAGTTTCTTTGTGTCTCCTTCCAAGTATAATATCTGGTTGTTTGGCAAATATGACATTGGCATGAGTTCCTCTTTTTGTCTCAGTCTGAAAATTATGGTAAGGAATTATGTGATCATCTTCATTGATTTACCTTGACACCTCAACTAAAAGCATCTTTCTATGCGACTTATCTTAAATGTCATTGAGAGCAAATTGAGAGAAGTTACTTCAATCTTCAATAATAGATCATTTTTTCCAGACTCTCTTGAAACATTTACTCTATATAAGAATTCAAACCAGAAACTTACTTTTAGTACCTAAGCGTCAGGCAGAGGCCTTTCCATCTTGTTGAAGCATTGTCTTGACTTTTTCACCCTGATGATGAGTTGAGAAGTGAAACCCAAAACATCAATAATTGGACATTCTATGCACTTAGATCCAAAAGCATTTAATAAAACAATATACTGCTAGCAAACCACTGTCAAAGCTTAGAAAAGAAAGTAGTGATTTTTTTTAAAAGCACTGTGTGTGCATAATATTTCTTGCGGGCATGAGAATTTGACTGATAAAATGGGTTATTTTGGTGCAGAAATTGGGAGCTTCTAGCCCCGTGGACTGGGGCAAGCATCACAGTTCCAGCTAAGTATATAGTTGGAGACAAAGACTTGGTATACACTATCCCTGGTATCAAAAACTATGTCCATGGAGGAGGCTTAAAGAAAACTTTTCCCTTCCTTGAGGAAGTAGTAGTTATTGAAGGTGGGCATCACTTCATTCAACAAGAGAAATCGCATGAAATTTCTCGACTCATTCTTGAATTTTTTAAGAAATTCAAATTGCCAGCTGCGTGAACTGTTGAAGCTCTTCAAAGTCGTAATCTATAAAATTCTAAGAGTACGCTTGTTTGAAATTTTAACTAGCCCATGGACCAATGCTGTGCTTGGACGCAATCATCAATTAGATAGAAAAAGAATATTTATGAGCAACTTGTCACCGACATGATCTTGTGTTCATTGGTATGGGCAAAAGTTCTATATTAAAAAATGGGATTATCCGTTTCTACCAATAAATTCTTTCAATGGATATGTGTAAGACTATTAAAAATAAATAAACTGTATCTTGTCCTACACCCACATCCATTGAAAGAATCCTCCCATCAGCAAGTTCTAATGTGAGACATGGGTATTTTTTATACTTGCGTTTTAAATAAACCTCCTACTTGCATTGTGCCAGTCTAATCTGGGTTGCCTTGATTTTTTAATAA
Source organism: Sequoiadendron giganteum (assembly GCA_007115665.2). Taxonomy (NCBI): domain Eukaryota; kingdom Viridiplantae; phylum Streptophyta; class Pinopsida; order Cupressales; family Cupressaceae; genus Sequoiadendron; species Sequoiadendron giganteum. The sequence continues at coordinate 467,544,907 of CM021106.1, read as the reverse complement.
GCTGGTCAAACCCAGTATGTTTTTCCCATTTTAAGCTCATATAATTGAATTGCATTAGTAAATCATTTTTAAGTTAATGTTATTAAAAGCTGGAGTACAATTGTTGTGGGATTTTTAAATGTAATGAGATGGATGAGTATGATTTATATAATTAGGCCTTCCAATAATCTCAATGTTCTTTTATTGGAAATATTTGTCTCCAGATTTTATGATACTTTTTGGTTCTATAAATGATCAAAGTTTAAACTATCAAATTCATTATTCTTGCAAGAAGCAAATATTGTAAATTTTGGTCTAGATGACCTTTTTTTTGCTAACTTACATATACAACTAATCAAAATAAACATATATATTGTAGTTTCACTTTGGTTGCTAACTTACATATACAAGGAATCAAAATTAACATCTATATTGTAGTTTCGCTTTTTTATTTCACTAAAAACTAAGATTTCAAAACAAGTGGTTTCACGGTAGGATTACCAATATTCTCAAATTCGTCACATGTTTCACTAAGAACTAATATTTCAAAACAAGTGGTTTCACGATAAGATTACCAATTTTCTCAAATTCATCACATGTTTCACCAAAACAAATTCAAGAGGAATGAAGGCTTCACACATGAATTGAGTTTAGCTATATTTTTAGATATATATTTAGGTTTATATTTTCCTATAGAAGTGGATTAGTACCTCTTAGAAGCTAATTATGATATCAAAGACAACAATAATTGCGTTGCTTGAGTTGCTATGTATATAAGTAGACAAGTTTTTAAATTGTTATATTTGTCTCACATCTTGATAATTTGTTTGTTGGATTTATGAGGTGGTAATAATTTAAAGATGAAAGAAAAGATTATATTATCTTCATTGGTCTTAAACACAATCAAAATTTAAAAAGTTGTGTTTCATCCATTCAATACATCATTCTTTCAAGAAGAAAAGGTTGTAAAGTTTGGTCTAAATAATCTTATTTTATTGACTAATTTCTCTATTCAAGTAGTCAAAATAAATTGTAATCTCACTAACCTATCACAAGAGCAAGGTTTTAATTCACATGGCTTCATGATAAGATTATTGATACCCTCAAATTGATCACATGTTTTAAATCAATTCAAAGAGGAAGCTAAGGTTCCATACATGAATTGAGTTTGGATGGTTTTAATCCTATTGATTTGGGTTCATACTTGCATATAGAAGTACGTGTAGTGTGTCTTAGGATTATAGAAGTCAACAACTATACATGGTCAAGTTCAAACAATAAGTTGTGTTTCTTATATCCAACCCATCATTCTTGTAAGAAGTGAAGATTGTATAGTTTGGCTTAAACAACTTATTTTACTAATTTGTATGTATACGTAGTCTAAATAAACTCTTTGTAATCTAACTAATTTTTCACAAGAGCTATGTTCCAAAATATGTGGCTTCATAATAAAAGGTTAACAGTATTAAATTTGTCAAATACTTAACTAGGTCAAATCCGAGAAGAATCAAAGGGTCCATATATAAATTGAGTTTGGATGGTGTTGGCGTTTCAATTAGCACCTCTGGAGTGCTTATTGGAAACGGACAGCTATTGCAAGTGTGTTAGTACATGCTCTTCGGATTATAGAGAGGAAGATCTCTCTTTGCTGATTTTCTACTGTAAAAAAGGGGTGTACTAAGGTTCCTATTTTTTTTACTCAGCGTCAGGACACAAGGGTGCATAAACACAATGTGCCGTAGCTAAGCTTTTCTCTAGTTTCTGCAGATCTTAACTACGACTAACTAAGCTTCTAAACTATCCTACCTCCCCAAGATAAACAGAGCATGAGGGCGTAGGAGCGAAATGGATTGGTTGGATCACTTAAATCCTTCGTCTCAATGGAATATGGTTGAGGCTCTGAACCTTCAGATATATACCAAGATAGGGCTCGATACAAGCAAACACTCTCTTACGGTAAACTGGATCTGAGACTTGCCAAGGAGGAGGAACCCCTGTCCGAGGTGTAGGCTTGGAAACAGCTCACTGGAAACAACAAGGAACGATGGCCTGTCTAACAGGATTCCCGAGGAGGTGACGACACCTGTCCAAAGTCTAGGTTGCAAGACAAATCATTAAACAACATCAAACGATAATGATCGATGACAAAATATCCAAGGAGGCGACGACACCTGTCCAAGGAGGAGATTGAAACAATACACTATTTGAAAACAAGACTTTGAAAGAACTCAAGTATTTAGATCAAGCAAGCATGCACCATTTGATTTATTTCTTCAAGCTTCTCCAAAGAATTACAAAGGTCAGGACAGCAAAGGCACGAAATCGTGCACAATTGTGATCAACCAACGAACTCTCATCCAAGAGTGAACAGATATAAACAAGCTAACTCTAGCAACAATGGCGCAACAATTTTGCTTAGCAAATAAAGGTTAAACAAATAATGAACCTAAGGCTCTTATTTATAGAAACTCAAAGGAGTAGGCAACCCTAAAATCTCCTTGAGTTAACAATCAATTCTTGCCAATCAGCAAGATTTATTCCTATGTCTAAAAGTAGGTGAGCAAGCAGTTAACTGGAAATCTACTTCAGTTAACTGAAGCTAAACAAAAGTCAAACTGGGAGTCTACCTCAGTTGACTGACACCTAACTAAAAGTGAACTTAACTTACAAATGTGTCTCCAAAATAGACATCCACCTTTAAAGGAGATCTGAGATCCACAAATCATGGGAGTCAATTAGACATCCTAGATCAGTGGGATCTAACATGCATGATCTGTGGAGATCTAGAGTCAACTTGGAAAGGGGCATCAAGTTGACTTCAGCCATATTTAATGCTACTTTGGAGGGTAGGACGTCCTTCTTGAGGTGTTTGACACCTCATCACCATTGGTCAACGGTGCTTTTGTTCATTCGTTGACTTCTTCATACAGAGATCTTTACATGCCTATCAATTGTCAGCTTATCGCTTGTCAGCAACTTGATGTATGCATCTCCTTCATTCTACTTCCCTTAGGAGGGTTACTCCTTTTCTTTTCTTTTTGTTTGTGTTTCCACTTTGACGTGGAAGGTAGTGTAGTATTAACCGATGGCGGCTCTGTGTTGGGAATGACTACCTTTCGCGTTCTTTTGCAACTTTGACGTTTTCCTTGATCTTTCTCAATGGAAGAGTGTTGTATGATGAAACCGCGAAGCCTGATGATGAAACCCCGAAGTTTGACCACAATCATTCCAACCGTGAGAAATGCTCATGAACTTGTTGCATGTGTAAAATTCCAACAGTTACCATCCTCTAAACTGGCCTTGGAAGGCAATCAGATATATGAGGTGAAACCATTATGGAACCTGTGGACTTGTGTCTATGCTTGTCAATCTGTCCAGATTGACCTCTGGGTGTGCCCGACGCAGATCGGTGTCAGTTGTTTTCAAAAAATCATGGAGTAAGACCATTTTGGTCTTGTATTTGTCTTGGGAGAACTATATTCTGAAAACCTTGAAGATTGACTGTGCACACAATGCTGCTCGGACAACTTTTTCTAGAACTGCTAAAAATAGCCTCACCGGGGGTAATTTTTACGAAAAATTCTGAGACATGGGTTTTGTTAAGAATAATTCTCTAAACAAACCCAGATCATCAGAAATTTGAAAAAATGTGTTTTTCTATGACATGCAAGAGCCCTTCGGTGGCAGAGGCAGCGAGGCACCAGAAAGTGATTTTTCTCGAAAAAATCCAACACATGGGTTTTGTTCGTGCTTCAGAGCTAAAAAAACCCAGTTTGTTTGATTTTCAAAATTATGACTTTTTTCGGAAACCCTAAAAAATAGGGGCAGCAGGGCTACTTTTTCTGGAAAAATCCAACATGTGGGTTTTGTTGAAAAAGTTGTGCTGATCATACCAGTTGGCCAAATCTGTGATTATTTGTCATTTCCTGTGACATGCAAAGAAATATAGACAGAAATAGAGGAAGTAGACAGAAGATGGATTGGAAGTTATAAACTGCCACTTTGCAAGAATTATGCATTTTGATGCAAACTCTGATAAATAGTCCCTATGTGCAACAGGTCTTCAAAAATATGAAAAACGGTGAAGACCCCTCTGTCAGATCTTCAAAAATGTTGGAGAAGAAAAATATCCATTCTTGAGCTCCTCACCCTGCAAAGAAATAATGAAGAATGAATGCCTAGATGCTTTGATATGTCAATTTGGAGTTGCAAGCATCAATTGGGAATCCAACTCATGATTGAGCCTGATTTGGAGTTCAAAAAGGTGATTTCCACTGATTGTGGAGTGTTTGGCCTCTTTTTGCCTCCAAAATTTGTTAACTCAAGTCAACATTTTCTTTTGACTTTCTTAGGATTCCCTTTTGGAGTTTTGATCATTTTTGCAGGTTGAAGTGCCTCTGTTTGATCTTCGATCCTGGCTGCTCAGTTGATCTTCGGCAGTTGCTGATGGATTCGTTGTTGAGATGGGATCAACCTGATGAGATATGCCTGGGAGAGATTAACTCAGAAAACTGAGTTTGGACCTCCAGAATGAAGGGCGCTTTTGGCCGTGCCTTAGTCAATTTTCATTGACTGTTCTTCGTTTTGGCCTTTTCAGACCCTCTGTGCTTTGATCTTACATTCCCATTGATGGATGAGTCGGATGACTCTGCTTGACAATGCATCGGGTAGCCAACTCGGTCTTGCTCAAGATGACTAACTTCTCAGTTGGAAAAGACAAGTTCAGGTCCTTCAAGCTTAAGGGCGCCCCTGCTGGCTTTTGACTAGATTTCATGTTGTGAACTACCTAACTTTGACCTCCTCCATCAGATGATTGATTTGTCGGAAGTTCTTGTTGATAGTTCCACTGACGAGATAGGCCATAGTTGAGAAGGTCATCCTGGGAGGCAGTGAAGATTCTGGCTGAATCTAGATGCCTTCAAGAAAGGGTGCCTTTCTTCAAGAGGGGTGCTTTTAGCCATGCCTTAGCCATTTTCTGGCTTGTCTTTCCAGTTCTTCAATTTTGGCCTTTTCTGCTTGATCTCAGTGTGTGATCGTTTGGCATGTCCTGTGAACCTGCTGTCAGATTGATCACATAGCTGGGAGGAAGCTGGAAAGATTACATGTATAGAGTTATAGCAGATGGATTCATCTGGTGCTTGTAACTGAGGGGCGCCCCTGGCTAGCAGGGGCGCTTTTACCATGAAGCTCTCTGATTTGGCATCTTCGTTGCTGATGGATCCTCCATACTTTGCTGATGATTGGTCAATGATCCCTGAATCAGATGATTTTGCTGATTGTTTCGTTGTCGAGCCAGCACGAAAGCGAAGAGGATGACTGATTTGAAGATGTCAAATGATTACATTTGCCTTCTGAGATCCAAGGGCATCTTTCTTCAAAAGGGGCGCCTTTTTCACCTTTAGACTGTGTTTTGCCTTGGTAGCAAAACGTGCACCTTCCAAAGTTAGCCAAATTTTGGCCTTTTTCGTTTTGAGAAACTCCCTTGCTATAACAGCATCTTTTTTACCTTTTCCGCCATGGCTTCTTCATTGGAGCTTTTGAGGTTTAGCTTTCAGCACCTGGTACTGGCCAATCTGCCATTAATAGTTGCGGAGCTCCTAACTTTGTTCTTGAAAAATAGAAATAGACCCACCAGAGTAAAACATGTCTTTTGATAATTCTGACTTGATCAGTGTGATTGTGAAGGCAATTAATCCTATCAGAGTTATTTTCAATCATTTTCGGGAAGGTCCTATTTTTAAGGGTTTCCCTAAAAATAGGGGCATAAAACCCTAATTTTCATATTTTCAAAATTTTAACCATAGGTTCCTTGATAGAAACCCACAAAGACTTCATGTTTGTTTTGACCTAAAACATACTTTTGACGGCATTTTTACATTGTTTAGCTCAATTTAAGCAGAATGCCAAAAATTTCATTTTGGGTACAACAGATGGTTTCTCACCTATTGATATATTTACTTGTAAAAGTAAGCTTGTCAACTCTCAAGATTATATAAGCCAACTAAAATGTAAAAAATGCTAATAATCACATTTCTTAAGTTCCTATGCGCTTAAAGTAGTTGACTAGTTTATTACTTGTTAAAATTGCCATATACTATGCTTTAATATATTTGTTGGATTGGTGTATTCATAAAAGATGAATGAAAGAAGAAATTCTATAATGTTCATAGTGACAAAACATGTAATTTGAATAGGATATATTGTGGTAAAGATAATTTAATATTTAATGGAAATAGAAAGTATGGTAGTAAAGAAAACATGGGAAATTATAGAACTCTATTCTAAGTCTATAGTTCTAGTCTTGATAAAAGAGAGAACAAGCCATGGGAAGATTGTAAGCTCTTGGTCATATCTATCAAGTCCTTGCAGTTTTTTAAAGCTTACAATATTTGTGGAGTAATGACATTCTTATAAAGGGTCCTCACAAACGTAGTTTTATATTTTAAGATTCAAAGAGAATAGGGAGGAGATTTATGTGAGTTGAATTTGTATGAATTTATTTTCGACTTGAGAGATTAAATAATCTAGGAATAAAAACTTGAGAATTAGATGGGCTTCCTTGTAATATTTTGTCAAAGTCACCTGGATGAGTGGTAGGCCTAGTTTTTGTACTTAACAATATTCTATCACATTCTCAATACTCAACAACTAATATTTTATGACTTCAATTTTTGTGTTTAGTAATACTACAGATTATGTATATTTTTTAATGTTTTTAGCAACCCCATAACTTAATTTAAAAATAAATAAATCAAACATTATCATGTTGGAGTTGATTCCTTAACCCTACATCCAAGGATCACCTATAGTTAAACACTCGTCACAAAAAAAGAAGAGAAAAAACAAATGAATTGCTATGGAGACCAAAGACACTATTGATCCAAAAAAATATGAATCATTATGAATATGCATTTCTTCTAATGAATTGATATGTAATAATGAATCTTTATGAAAGAAAAAAAACAAACCTAGATGAAATCCTAGGTGAGGATACAAATAAATCATGACATGTGTCTCAATCTTATGAATTTGGACAAAAAATACATGACTTAAGTAAGCTTAAGTAGCTAGTGTGAAAAATGACTTAATTATTTAAATAATTAATTAAGAAAATACCCGTTTACTTTAACACCCATCCTTAAGTGTACCTTAGGGAGAAGTTAAAACCTCAAATGATGAATGTAGAAAAAAAAAAAGATGGATCCTGACAATGAGGTTTAATAAGGTATCCATGCACAAATGAAAAAGATTTCTCATAATTGGAGAAAAAAAACACTCATGGGGAAAACTCTTCTTCAAAAGAGAGAAATGCATATGAAGGACTAAGAAGACTCTAAAACAATGTCCCAAAAAAATATGAACATTAAGAATACTATTGAAGCATGAAGAAGTTGCAAACAATTGTTGAAAGAGTTTTTATAGTGATGGAACTAAAGAACCTCCTCTAAAATTAGGATAAAGATCAAGATCAAAGAGATAAAATTTTGCATGAGTGACCCCAACGACAGTACTCAAACTATGACTAGATGGGAAAAAAGTTGACAATATGACAACCAAAGATAATAGGTGGCACAACAATTTGCACGAGTGACTTCAATGACACTACTCAACCAATATGAAGAATATTGCAAGTCAAAAATCTAAGTGTCAATAGTTTGAAGAAATTGATCAACTAAGAATGGAAGGTTGCTTCCATAAAAGAAGAATACAAAAGTGTATATGATATGTATTTCATCTCATTGAAATGCATGTGTAACCAACCATTGCATTTGCTTAGTATAGAGGGATAGACATTAGATGCATAGCTCACTCCAAATCAAAACCAAGGAAGTATTAAGACTAACAACATGAAGCTCTCCCATAATGTTGACAAGGGAGAGGGATGACAAGTCTACCAAAACCATGTGTCACAATGTACTGCATGAATGAGAAGAAATAATAGTAGAACATGCAAAATAGAGTACATTCAATTGAAAAAAGAGTGTGCAAAACAAGGTACACATGCATGAAAGTATATAAGGTTGAAATAGAAAAATAACAAAGCACACACACAAAACCCTCCATGTCACTTTATAAAGTAGTGCAAGTACAAAAATACACATCATGTGTAAGATCCTCGAAATACATGTAAAATGGTGGAATTTATATCAATGCATTTACAAATAAAATGTAAATAAAAAAGTGCATTCAACAGATGTTGAAAATGGCCAAAAAGGGTCAAATATTGGAAATACATATAAATCGACTCAAATGAAGTCATCTTATGCAAATAATTTTTTTCCAGATACCAAAATGTCTAAGTAAACAACCATAATGTGAAATAATGATAAACTAAATAAAGATACTTGGTGCAAATTTGTAAAAAAGTGCATGGATAGCTATGAAGATTTATAAAATTCATTTCCAATACTACAAGAATCATGAAAATAGATATGTAGATAAAAATTTATGAGCTTGAGATCTAAAAATAAAGATTTGAACTCGATAGGCGATAAATATACCACCAAAAAAAATTGAAAAAAATACTTGCACCATTGGAAAGTGCTCAAAATCATCTTTTCGATGATTTTTCGTTTGCCAAATTTCAACTCCATATGCCCAAGATATGCTAAAGAGAAAAAATATCTCATTTAGGGAAAATTAGGGTTAGGAGGTAGCCTAGGGTACGACTGAAATCATGTTGACATTATAAAAAATGTTAGTGGAATATGCCTCAATGGCTAGAATAGTTTTCTTTGGTTGTGAAACCATCATGCATGTTGAAAAACCACCACAAGTAGTCAAAAAATTATTTTTGAATTCCCAACAACTATTATTAGTGACAAAAAACGTTGATAGTGACAAAAATTGTTATCATAAATCGTAAATCCACTAGAGAGATAAAATTGTTGTTAGGGAGAAAATTCAAGAAATCAAATTAGGAAACCATTTTAAGGACATCGTGGTTGGTTTGTAGGATAAGAAAAATGGTTTCCTGCTATGATTGGTAGAAGTAAGCCAACCAGTGTTGGGGGTGGAATCCAACTTGGGTGGCACTAGTGGTAGTAGTGTAAAACTTGTTGTTAGTGTCAAAAAAATAACATTAAAAAATATCACCAATCTTGATGAGATAACAGTTGGTTGGGAAAACATTGGTCGATAGGGTGGAGCTTGGTGTTGAATTAAAATTGGTGCCATGAAAAAATCCTTTATTGCCAAAACATAATGTTGTCAACATAAAGTTGCCCAAAAAAAAAAACCTTGTTAGGAAATAAATCATGACCACCATGAAATCACTAAATATTGTTGGAAAATGTTTGAAAACTGTTCCAAAAAAAAATGCCCCCAAAAATTATAGATGCAAGGAATGCATAGGAAAGAGTACGATGATTGTATGGATCTATATGTTTGTACAGGTTTCATATATGTATGTATTTTTCTCTCAAAATTTGTGCAACTCTTTAAAAAAAATGTAAAAAATCTATAATCTCCTCTTTTAGCATTTGGAAAAGTAATCTTAAGATGGTTGGACATTTTGGACACAACAATGAGGTCCATTTTTCCAAGATGCACTATTTTTCACTCAAGGTAAAATATCTCAAAAAGATGATAAAGAATCACATATCTGGAGTTTTGATATCATGTTGGAGTTGATTCTTCAACTCTACAACTCCTAAAGATAATTTGCAATCAAACACTTGTCATAGAAAAAGAGAAAAAAAAAAAAAAGGAATTATTATGGAGGTCAAAGAGACTATTGATCCAAAAAAGCATAAATCATTATGAATGTGCATCTCCTTTAATGAATCTTTATAAATGAAAAAAAAACAAGAAGCAAAAAAAAAACTTTAGATGAAACCCTAAGTGAAGATAAAAATAGATCATGTGTCTCAATCCTATGACTTGAGAAAAAAACACATGACCTAAGTAAACTTAAATAACTAGTGTGAAAATGCACCTAATTAATAAGGAAAATATCTTTTTACTCAACATATCAACCCCTTTGATGTGACCTAGAAAACTTAACCTAGATTCCAAAAAAATAAAAGAAAAAAATTATCCAAGAAAAATCCCCTTCAATTTTTTTAAACTTGATAAAATAATTATTTGTAGAGTTTGAAGGGAAAAGAAAAAAGCAAAAAATTTCCCCACAACTATTAGACACATGGGACAACTGAGAGGGGGGAGGGTGAATCAGTTGTACATTAAAACATTCAAACCCTCATTAACCTTCAAAACCTTATTATGCATCAACATGAGTGTAAACTAATGAAACATAGACACATTCACAACCATACACCATAGAACACCAAATTTATGTGGAAAACCCTAATCAGGGAAAAACCACGGTGAAGATTATTTCACATATATAAAAATAACAACACCGATTACAAAAGACTCATTGTCAGAAGGGCTCATTGCCTAGAAGAAAAGAATGGCTCACTGCCTAAAGGGCTCATTGTCCAAAATAGAAAGAGGATAGAAGAAGATTGTTACAAGGAGGTTCATTAGCTTAGAGCAACAGGAAGATCCACCACAACAACTCTACACCATTTGCAGCCTTTGGATCACTACCTCCAACAACTTCAGGTACACTGAAAATGTAGACACCTTCTACTCACTACTTCTAGTAGTCTTAGGCGTTTAAGCTCACACTCAAATCACAACACTTGATTACATTCACATCATCCTTCACATCACTACACACCACACACATCTCCAACAATTAACCTTGATTATATATCTTTCACAACCTCAAACAACTTCTCTAGGCCAGCCTCAAAAACGTATGCACCTCAAACGCGAAATTCCAACAAATAGGTCAACACCAAACACTTTCACGATGGAAATAAGTGAAGGCGGACCAAACCCAGGGTTAACTAGGACCCAAATCTACACTGAAACGCTACACCATGCTTCCACAAACAACTAACCATCTGTGTAATCAATGTTTGCATGACAGTTGGCCAAACCTATACTAACACTATTAAACAATCAATTCACTCTTCACCACATCCAGAAACATTCCACAGCCCACATAGCAACATCACATGAAATCTTGGAATATTCCAACATCATCAAAATATTCAACAACACTGTCTCAACCACCTAAAATTGAGAATACTATCATCCTATGTAGCTAGCCACATTGCCACAGACATACAACTCACTAACCAGCCTTATGGAACAACTAAACACTAAACACTCTAAGGGAAGGTAAATGCAAGCAATATAAGCATGTTCCAAAATCCACAAGACAAGAAACCTCAATGTAGAGAAATGTAGAGAAATTCCATTTCTCCCAAACAACCTTCTACACAGGAAACACACTGTCAAACACATCTTCCACTGCCACACGATCCAGAACCTGAAACTATGGATACAACACCTCTAAAATCCTTTGATCATCTCATCCAAACCACACAAGCACATCTTCAACCATGAATAAATGTGGAGCACAATGCAGAACACAACTTTGTCCCCTTGTACATTCTCTATTCAATTTTTCTCAAAAGCACTTGGAAACCAAGTGAACTAGCTACATCAACAACACCTGCTCAACATCACAAACACCTTCTCATCATGACCACACTAGAAGTTTACATAGGTTGAAATCAATGACAAAATCGTGCAACAATCTCCAACAACAACAACCACAACTATTAAAATATTGTGCAAAAAGAAAAAGGTGTAACCTCCAAACTCTGTCATGATTGCAAAAACAATGTGATGTGTTGTGATGTTCCCTAGTTGCATCTGAGTTGAATTTCGAACTTCATGTTTTATCTTCCCTAGCCTATTATTTTGATGGTTTTTTGATAGAAAAAATGATGTTTTTTAATAGGCAACTTTATTTTTATTAATTATAAATAATGAAGCAATGAAAAATATTTAAAAATGCCCACACAACCAATTTTATATTTGCAACCCATGAAATCCATCAATTGTGTAAGAACTACCCCTCAATTATTACTAATTTTCTTTTCTTTTCTTGATTCAATTTGCATCAACTACCAACTTAATTGACCAAACATGTTTCCTATAGTTTGGAAGTGTCAACTTCATAACTTCTCCAACCCACATTATGGTGACATCTCCATGCCTTCTAATGTCCCCTTCCATGGACTAGCTGGAAATGACCCATTTAGCCTATTTAACTCATGTAGGCTAATTTTGGGCTATATCAGAGAATAAATTAATTAATTAAATAAAGTTATCCAATTAAATAATTTTGAATGACTATTTTAATTAATTTAATAAAGTGACTTAAATGCTTTAAAAGAGAAATATTATAAAGTTACTTTATAAAAGTGCATTAAATGTTATATTTTGAGTGAAAAATTGAAAAGTAACTTCAGGTGAGTTCTATGGGAAATTATAAAAGGAGGTTTGAAAGTTTATTTGCATATGCTTGTTTATTTTTCAATTTGTAGAGATTTGAGCTTTGAACTTGAGAAAACCCTAGGAAGAAAACCCTTAGGGTATCAATTTTGGTAGTGAAACATCTACCCTAGCTAATTGCAAGTGGAATCACACAAGTTTCATGTAGATTGATAGCAATTGCATCATTTGTGAAGTCTTGCAAGAAAGACAAATTACCATAAATATTTACACTTCTCCATATATGTTAAACATGGACACCATAATGGGAGAAATTGTTAAAGTGGTGTGAAGTGTTGTTGGGCATGAGAGAAATTTTATTTCAAAAGTGGGATGAGGGGTATCTTCTTGTTGAATTATCACACTCAATCCTTGGCATTGCATTTGGAAATGGATTTGCAACATATTTGGGAGCATCTAATCTAAATTCCATCATTCCTAAATGTCGTGTGAGGTCCGCAGAAGAATATTAGCAGCTAGAGAGGTCATGGGAGGTCCTGTGAGTGGATCCTATAGTTGGCACAAACTCTTGGAAGGTTCCATGTGAGCTGGTGAGTATGACATTGACTTTGGAGGTTTATACATTGTATGCTTGGACAGCTAGGTAGCAACAATTCAAAGGCATGGAAATCTGCATTTTTGTGAGAGGTTAGAAAGCATAAATGAGTTTATTTTTGTCATTCAAAAAAACCAAAAATAATATACATATTTCGAACTATTTTTCCAAGAACATTGAATGTATGAAAACCATTTGATGTAATGTTCCTTTAATCAAATAATTTTGAATGAGATTGGTTGGTGAAATTATATTCTAAATCTTCTAATAAAACTATCCCAACAATAACAAACAAATATTCTACATATTTTAGTGCATACAAATTGTTTGATGAAATGTTTGTGCATCAAACATTGTAAAAAATTGGTTCAAATATTGTTCATACTTATTACATTGGTATCAGAGGCATGTATCGTACCAGCTAGTGGGGATTTGTGCAAGTATATGATAGCAATAATATCTTATGCAATCAGGAGGACATCACATGTATTATTTTAGACAGAGACCAAATGATCAACCGAAACAATCAGAGATTAAAGAAGTAATTTCAATTACAGATTTGCTCAGTGAGAGAGCTTTAAAGAATATGGGTGATATGGATGATCCACAAAGTCCTAGTATTATGCAAATTTTAAATGACTTGGCTAGAGGACAACAAAAATTGGTTCAATTGCTCACTCACTGGATGCAAAATAATGATCTAGAAACAATGGTAATAATAAAAATAGATGTGACAATAATGGAAACCATGGAGAGGGAAGTAACACTAACATTATGGTCAACAAATCTAGGGAATTTAATAGAACAACACATAGACCTTTAATGCCTAATTTCTTGGTGGCACAACCAAGAGAGAAAACAGGACAACGAGATGGTGGTGAAGGTTTTGTAGACTATTTGAGTGAATACCAATCATTATATGGTGAACTTCATGCAACCATATCCTTAGAATTTTTTTTGAGGTGAAGTACAAAAATAGATCTAGAGGAGATAGGGGACAAGGACCTAACCAAGGGTTGCAATGTAGAGTGGCCAATTTTTCTATTCCTAGTTTTAATGGCTCTAAAAAGTGTACTACATGTTCATGGGTACAAAATTTAGATACATATTTCCAACTTAACCCCATGTGTTGGAGATAAAATCCATTAAGTACGCCACACTTCATATGGGTGGGGAAGCTCATGTGTGGTGGTACCATGGGTTAGTGACCTTGGGGTGTGACAATATTACCTCATATGTTGATTTTACTCAAAGTTTGATCAATAGGTTTGATAAAAAGGATCTTGAGCTACACTTTAGAGAGTTGGCACAATTGAGATAGGTAGATTAGTTTAATCTTACATATCCAAGTTTCAAAAACTCTCAATCATGATTAGTATTTTTTCGAAGCACATTTTAATTGTTCTATTTATGGATGGATTGTATAAACAACTTCATGGTTGGGTCAAAGCATTTGATCTAAATAATTTGCAACATGTCATCAAAATGGCTCAAAACATGGAGATTTCAACACCTAAAAACAAACTCCATCCCAAACCATTTCCACCAAAGAAGGACAAGAAACATATCTAAAAAGAGTGGCTTAAGAGAAACACATGGATGATTAGGTTAGGAATGAACTACACAGGAAAAATATTTACTTCTCTTACAAAAAAACCTTGGGATCTTGGTCACATGTGTTCGGGGAAATGTTAGGTTTATTACATAGAGGTGGTTTCAAATGATGAGGAGAAGATAGAAGGAGTGACTTGTAGTGAGTAGGATGACTCGGATGGGGAACCGACTGATGTGGAGGGACATCCATCAAAATAAGAGAATGGAGGAGCCATCATGATTCTTTCTAGTACTCCTAGGTATAATTAATTTTTGAGTAAGAGGGGTCTTATAGGGTCAATGAGTTACAATCCTGATTGATAATGGGGCAACCCACAACTTCATATATGACCCCCTAGTGGCCAAGAGGGGCTTATAGACAAAGGAATTTGAGAGATTTAGTGTGATGGTTGTAGATGGCTTCACCATGATATGTATTAAGAAAATGCCTCAGTTGAGCATAGCATTAGATAATTACATAATGACTAATGATTTTTATGTAGTAGGAATTGGAGATACCAATGTAGTCTTGGGAGTTTAGTGGTTACACTCATTGGGAAAGTACGCACAAGAATTTTAGACCATAGAGTTGAAGTTTAGAGTGGATTGAAAGAAGTGTTGGACTCAAGGGAACACTAAGAGGGGGGGGTGAATCAATGTTCTACAAATCTGAACTTTATTAATCTGATATTTAAACCATTTCAACATTAAACCAAAGGAAATATGCAAACACACAAAGTAATCATCCACAACACCATAACACAAGGATTTTTACGTGGAAATCCTATTAGGGGAAAAACCACGATGGAGGTCAGTCCACAATTTGAGTACTCAAATATAAGTTTTACAAAAAGGGAATGCACTTGCATTCAGACTCACTGCCTAGAGCTCACTGTGCAAAATATAAAGGCTCACTACCTTACAATTTAGATTAAGACCATCTGAAAGGCTGAACTGAAGTAGTAGCATCTACTTATGCCAAGTTACAGTTCTGGTTAGGCTCATAGATCATATTTTGGACCTTATGTCTGATTCTTCTCTTCGCTCTACTCTGCTTTGCAATTCGCATCACAAATCCATGCACAAATGAATTCACACCACCATCCTTCTGAATTTCACACCACACACTAATATAATTTGCATCACACACATTCACTACTCCAAAATGATACAACCGATCTCATATATATATCCGCTACCAAAGATTTGATCATTCATATGTTGACTTTCATAAAACATAAAATACTTTCCAACTATCGGCTAAATCCACAACTAATTCTTTATGCGCACCACCCATAGTCAGTCAAAGCATAGTGAGGACCAAATGAACATATTTGAACATAAAAACATTTAACAAATCACTTCTTAAACATCCGCAATGACTAATTTCGCCAAGTCGGCCTTCTAATACAGATAACCAGAAAATTAGTGCACTGGATCTCCTAGATCGTACACTAGTGAATGCACACCTCAATACTTATTGAATAAGGTAGTACAAACATCAACATACCTTTCTCTGAGATCCACAACTAAAAATAGTATTCTAGTGAAGTATACAAATCGACATCTTTATCTTTAACCGGATACCATCTTCTTCATTATGTTATGCCGGTATGAACCAATACTAAAATATGGACCAGATGAATGACTTAGGTTGCCAACAATCTCCCCCTTTGGAATTGATGGCAACACTTAGTGAAAAATGACTAAGTGTCAAAACCAATATGAGTACGCTGTCAAACTTCAAAATTTCAAAACATAGCTCCCCGTTTGATTGATGAGGCATTTTTCACTGCTTTCTCTCCCCCTTTGACATCAATGACAAAGCTAGAAGCCTTATGCCAAAAAAACATGTGTTCAATCTCCCCTTTTGAAATATAACCAAAACTTCAAAACTGTTTTCAAAATTTGTAAAAGAACAACTGCTACTTGAGTTAGAAGATTATCTTGTGATTTTCTTTCATCTCCGGGAGGAATTTCTTCCAAGCTTCTATTGCAATCCCAATTATTATGATCATACTGTTATTCTTAGATGTCCTATTGACAATCTTAGTGAGGGATTCCAGAATTGTGATCAAATCCTCTAATTTCTCACCTTTCCTCAGTATCTCAACCATATGTTCCAGTCTGCATTCAGTTAGGTCCTTCACTTTCAAAAAAGTGTCCATGAGTGTGTTTTTAGTGAACTAAACTTTTGTGTGCTTAGACTATAGCTCTTGAATTCTTTTCTTGATTATACCATCCTGATCTTCAAACATATCAAAAAAAATTCCAATCCCATTCAATTATGTTTCAATTTGCTCCAACTTCTCTTTGTATTTCCCAACTGCATGAGGCCAACGGATGCAATAGTTGTAGATGTTATTTTTTGCACTTATGCATTGCCTCAGCTCATTCATCCTCTTTTTCAACTTGGTGAGTGATAGCTTGAACTGTTCCTTCAAATGAGAGATTATTTTTCCTTCTTCTTTGTTTTGAAACTCAAAGTCCATAGTTTCCTTAATGCATTCAATCATTTCTTCAAGTAAAATATTTTGCAAATTCTCCAATTTGATTTGACTATGCACAACATGATTACTTAGTACACTTAGAATCATATCTTGATCATATGAGGGTCTAATAGACCATAATTTATCAATTTTATGCATTCCAACTTCCTTGTGAATAAGTTGTTGCAACTTCTCTTTTGTTAAGTCATCCTCTTCTTCACTTGCTTATGTCATTTCCTTTTCTTGGTCTGATCTAGCTGAATCCTGCTCTTTTCCCTACGTTTCCTCAGTTTCCTCATTGGATTCATCATCTGGTATGTCCATAATTTCCTATTCCTTTCCTTTTCCTTCAATTTTCAGAATCTTGCATTCTGGAGGAGTACAAACACCAATTTATTTTTCTCTTTTCTTCTTTCTTTCCATCTCACCAGAAGAGGAACCAACTTCAAGTGCCCTTACCGGAAGAGAAATACCAATTGAGTCAAGCTTTCCTAGCAAACTTTTAAAGAAGCTTTCAAATTCCTGATCACAGTTAGCCAAACTCTTAGAGTGTGTGTAGATTTTTTTGCACACCGGTTCATTTACTTTCCACACCACATTATTGTTCATTGGTAAACAATTCAAAACGTACATTACTAGACATATGACCAGAGTACCAAACCTGAAAGGGTAATTTGTCATCTTCGTTAATTGCACATTCTCCATCAGTTGATCCTTTAACAATTCGCATAGGTCAAAGTCCTGACCTTCCATTATCATTTTTATGTGAGATGTAGACTGCACCAGCCGAGGTTGCTCCTTCTCTATTTCTAAAAAATATTTTATATGATACGCCATGCGCAATGTACCTTGTCACAGAGTTTTTGATTGTCGAGATTATCAATTCCCTTTGATCTCCAATAACTCCGATTAGGATTTCGACTTCTTTATTCTGGATTTCTTTCTTTCTCGGTATATCCCCAACTTTGCATAATCCAATTAAATTTTCAATTACTTCCTTCGAAATGATGTAGGGTTTGTCCAGAATCAAAGTGTCATTGTCCAATCTGCTCAAAATGAATTTAACGATTTTCGCGTTCTCGAAATAGGGAAACTCATTCCAAATGTCCAAATTCTTGTGTTTGGCTTCTTTCACCCATTTCAATTCATCGGGTGACAACAAATTTCTTACGGCTCCAATATTTTCACTGTTGTATTCATCTAAATGGATTGACCCTTTGATTTGTTCCATTTTTCCTTTCGTACAACCGCACACCAAAATATATGGAAATTCCAAAAGCAACTGAAATACCTGATGAATTTTGAGATTCATCATCGAATTAACTTTACTCCTTTGAGATTCTTCTACTAAGTGCTCTCCTTATTCTCTTCTTTGATGCAAAGTAACAAATGTGAGTTTCAACTTGCCTTATATAGCTTGCACACTTGTAATAAATGCCTTTGCCCTAGGTTTTCTGGACACCCTATTTTCTCAGACAACGAGAGAAAAATTCTTCTGCGGACCTATGATTTCTTTGAGTTTCCTTGAGAGTGTTTTCCAAAGCCTCTTTAGATCATTAATACACCTTTTGACAATCTTTCCATGATCCAGTACCAGCTTACGGACAGGGGAAAAAAGATTTTCTTGAAAAACTCCCCTTGGGCCAATGGCCTGAGATCAATTTCCAGAGAAATTACCGGAAGCAGGTTCCAGTGCAAAACCATTTCCACCTTTAGATTTGTTCTTCCTTACCCATGTCTTCTTCATTTGATCTCTTATTTCATCCACAATAATTTTTCCTTTTTCTTTATCATTTTTCTGTGTATTTTTGTCTTTGTATACCAGACCTTTTCTACCCACATTTTTATTTTTGCAAAATCTTGCAATGTGACCGTATTTGTTGCAATTGTAACACACAGTAGTTCCTTTTCCAGACCAATCATTCCATTGATTTATTCTTGATATGCATTGATTAGAAATATGCCCAATTCTTCCACAGGTATAGCATTCAACATTCCTTCTATTGACAGAGTAGTTTGACACATTTATGCATTCACTTGATTTATGACCAAACTTTTTGCAATTGAAACACTGACCAAAGAATGATGAATTAATTGATTTCATTTTATTTCTACACTAAGCAGCCATATGATCGAATTTATAGCAAGAAAAACAATATCCATTAAACTTTTGAGCATTAGGTTGTCTTACCGGATACCTTCCATCTTTGTTCATCTAATTTCCTTGCTTGAAACTTCTTTGACCAGATCCAGAACTTTCTCCTTTCTCATATCCAAGACCTCATTTGTCTTTAACATTCTTTTGCCCTTGAGTTAGCTCATCAAGCTTAACAAAACTAATCTTAAACTTCTCCTTGTATTCATTTGTAGTAGTAAGTTCATCCCTAAGAATAATAAAAAAAAATTCAAGTTCTTCTTCATTGTTTCTGAATTGTTGCAATTCACTTTCTAACTGAATGAATTCTCCATTTATTATTTTTCATTCATCAGATTTTTCTTTTAAGGACTGAGCAAGTTTCTCCTCATTCTTCTTTCTATCTTCAATTTCTTTAGTCAGCTTCATCACCATGGATTCCATTTCATGCTTTAGGGTAGCATTGTTTATGGCAAGCTTTTCACATTCTTCAATTATTTCCTTCAAGGTTTGATTCAGGTGAGCATCATCCATGTTTTCTCTCTCTTTCTGCTTAATCTGATCATAGAGATCCTTCCTCTTTTCCCTGAATTTAACAATCTGATCTTTCAATGTCTGAATGAATTTCTCAGCATCCCTAAGATTTTCTTTCAATTCCCGGACTTCTGCTTTAGACTAATCAAGGTCATCAAGTGCCACCAAAAGTTGTTGCTGAAGACTACTAGAGTCCATTACATTCCAAGATCTACCTCAAGCTGCTAAACTTCTTTTGAGGAACCAGATGCTCTAATACTAATTGTTGGACTCAAGGGAACATTGAGAGGGGGGGTGAATCGGTGTTTTGCAAATCTAAACTTTATTAATTTGATATTTAAACTATTTCAACATTAAACCAAAGGAAAGATGCAAACACAAAAAGTACTCATCCACAACACCATAACACAAGGATTTTTACGTGGAAACCCTGGTAGGGGAAAAACAACAGTGGAGGTCAGTCCATAATTTGAGTACTCAAATATAAGTTCAAAAAGGGAATGCACTTGCATTCAGGCTCACTGCTCAAAATAGAAAGGCTCACTGCCTTACAAAATGTTTAGATTAAGACCATCTGAAAGGTTGAACTAAAGTAGTAGCATCTACTTATGCCAGGTTATAGTTCCAGTTAGGCTCATAAATCAGATTCTGGACCTTTTGTCTGATTCTGCTCTGCTTTGCAATTCACATCACAAATCCATGCATAGATGAATTCACACCACTATCCTTCTGAATTTCACACCACACACTAATATACTTCACATCACACACATTCGCTACTCCAAAATTATACAACTGATCTCATATATATAGCCTCTACCAAAGACTTGATCATTCATATGTCAGCTTTCATAAAACATAAAATACTTTCCAACTGTTGGCTAAATCCACAACTAATTATTTATGCGCACCACCCATAGTTGGTCAAAGCATAGTGAGAACCCAAATAAAAATATTCAAACATAAAAACATTTAACAAATTACTTCTTAAACATCCGCAACAACTAATTTCGCCAAGTCGGCCTTCTAGCACATGTAACCAAAAAATTAGTGCACCAGATCTCCTAGATCGTACACTAGTGAATGCGCACCTCAATACTTATTGAATAAAGTAGTACGAGCATCAACATACCTTTCTCTAAGATCCAAAACTCAAAATAGTATTCCGATGAAGTATACAGATCGACATCTTTACCTTTAATCGAATACCCTATTCTTCATTATGTTTTTCCTGTATGAACCAATGCTAAACTGTGGACGAGATGAATGACTTAGGTTTCCATCAATGACAACACTAGAAGCCATATGCCAACAAGAAGGTGGTCCTAAGGGGTATTCCCAATGGTGTACCCTAGATTGTGACAAATAAGAGGATGGAGAGCATATTCAGACATGGTGATGTTTCTTAGGCACCCCAAAGTTTGGTTTCTTCTAAAATCCATTTTGTTGGTGATGGATAGTATCATGCGGATATCGAATCCATTTTAATTATGGTTTGATTTTTAGCGACATTCCTCTTGGGAGACCTCTTGATAGGGGTTTTGAGCATGTGATCAAGTTGGAGGGATCTAAGCTTATTATTACTACTCCTTATTTGCATCCAAAGGGATTCAAAGAGGAGATCGAGAAAATGATTGAGCTATTATCTATGTGACACATCAGGCCTAACTTGAGTTTCTTTGCTTCTTCAGTTGTCTTGTTGAAGAAGAAGCACAAGACTATTTGAATGTGCATTAATTATAGTGCACTCAATAAAAATAATATCAAAAATAGGTACTTCATTCCCAAGATCAACGAACCTTTGGATGAGTTGCATGGTGTAGTATATTTTAGAAAATTAATCTTCACTTTGGATCCCATCAAATTAGATTTTGGTAGTAGGACATTCACAAAATAGATTTTAGGTGTCATTGTGGTCACTATGAGTTCTTGTCCATGCCCTTTGTGTTAACCAATGATCTATCTACCTTTTAGTCTCTTGTGAACCACATTTTCAATAGGAAGTTGTGAAATTTTTTTATTAGCATTTTTTGATGATATTCTTATTTATAGCAAGACATAAGAGGATCAACATAGGAAGCTCGATGAGGTGTTGAGAATCATGGAGGAACAATATTTGATTTCAAAAGCTTTCAAGTGTGAGTTTGGAATGATAGAAATACTTTACTTGGGGCATGTCATCAGTGTGGATGGAGTGAAGGTCCATTAGGAGAAAATTCAATCTATATTGGACTATCCATCATCGAAGACACTAACAAAGTTGACAAGATTCTTTGGCCTTTGTAGTTAGTACAAGAGGTTTGTGAAGGGGTTCTCTTAGCTTGGTACAAATCTTACAAATCTCACTAAGAAGGGAGATTTCAAATGGACTAAGGAGGTAATGATCATTTGTCCTATTTTGGCATTACTTGATTTCTCTTAGCCCTTTGTGTTGGAGTGTGATTCTTCTAGTAAGGGGATTAGAGCATAACTTATGAAAAATAAGAACCCCATTTCTTATGAGAGAAAGAAGCTTCATCATGCAGAGATTATATTCTATCTATGATATAGAGATGCTTGCCATCATGCATGCATTGGAAAAATTTAAGCAGTATTTGGTAGGTGGAATTTTATTATTAGAATAGACCATAACAGTTTAAAATAATTCTTGGAGCAAAAAGACTTGAATGACTAACAATAATAGTTGGTCAGAAAAATTTAGGAATATGACTTTGACATTGAGTATGTGAAAGGGAAGAGGAATATTATAGTGAACACTCTTTCTAGGAAACCCACTATATGCTCCTTGATGGAAATTTCAACTAATTAGAAGGCTCGTATTTTAGTTTATAATTCCAAAAACACTTTGACATGCGAGTTGATAGATGGAAAGATTTAGGATGACAAGTACAAGGTGGTAGATTAGGTCATCTACTACAAGGATATAATTTAATTGGTCCCTAAATTGAAGTTAAAGGAGAAATGTTTATAAGGGAAATTCATGATTCTCCCCTTGTAGGACATCCAAGTTATTTCAAAACCTATTGGCAGATTAGAGAGATTTTCTTGGAAGGGTCTTGTTCGAAATTAAGATGTCTCAACCTTTTAAATTTCCTAGCATTAAAATATTAATTTAATTATGCTTATTGTAATTTTCTTGCTCATATTAATTTGTCATCTAATATGACTTGGCATGGTGAGTTGTTAGAATTTTGGAAGGTGACATGGATGTTGTGGTCCCCACAAGGAAATGTAGGCGACCCACTTTGAGAAGAGATTCCTTGACATGTGTCGACATCTTTGAGGGATCCTTATGATGATTCTATAACGGAATCCTATGATAATCTTATGACGAATTCCTATGACAATCTTATGATGCGTAAGAGCTAGATTCTATGACAGGTTGGATACATGTTGGAAGGCATCTTTGCATGGGAAATTGGGCACAAATTTTTTACCTATGACAAGTTGTAAGAGTTTTTAAGAGGAATCTTTTATTTTTAGTTGGTTATGACATTCTTTTATAGATGTAAGAGTTATCATAAATGACAGATTCTATGACATTGTAAGGAATCTATCATTACCTATTTGGGGGAATTTTTGGGCACCCAAGTATGGAGGCATGTAAAGGGGGTAAGGAATCATTGGAAAAGTGTCAAATAAGTCAACTATGTGTTGGAAAAGTGTTCCACATGGATTTGGACCCCCATATCTTGTTGCTTTCTCATGAACCTTCCCCTATTCTTGTATTTCTCTATATATTGATGTCTTGGTGTGGGTTAAGAAAGTTGTATTTTGCAACTATCATTATGATGTTGGAATAGCTCCAAAATTTAGCATTTTTATACTCCTAGAAGAACTTACATTGCAAGTGTGTTGTAATCACTTGATTAGATAATACATTGTACAAGTTTTGGAGTGGGGTTTTTTCTCCCAAAAGGCTTTTCCCCATGTATATCGTGTATTGTGAGCTTCTTATACTTACATGTGATATTATTTTAATAACCTCTCTATTGTGCATCTCACATTGTAACTGTAAAAGGAATTAAAACTATACATCTCTCCTGTTAGATCAATGTTAGGAAGTGTTTCTACATATCTTGCTTCCTTTCAGTTGGTATCAGAGCTTTATCACCTTTTATTCTAGTTGTTGGGTAAAGGGTTTTTTGTACTGATCTTCATTTGAGTGGGAGTCTATGTAGTGAGTTTTTAATCTTTTTTGTAGGAGAGATGGCTAGCACATCTGGGAGGTTTGAATTAGAGAAGTTCAATGGAGGAAACTTTGAGTTGTGGAAACTCAAGATGGAGGACCTATTGGTGCATAGAGATTTATGGCTCATGGTATTTGGTTCCATGCCAATGGGCATACAACAAGAAGATTGGGATCAAATGGATCAGAAAGCTAAGGGTCTCATAAGACTCTGTTTGGCTTACTTTGTTCTATTAAATGTTCATGAAGAGAAAATGGTTGCACTTTTGTGGAAGAAACTTGGAGAAATTTATTAGGCTAAATACTTGGTAAATGAGTTATTCTTGAGAAATAAGTTGTACTCTTTGAGGATGGAGGATCTATTGTGGATCACTTGAATTCGTTTAATATGCATGTTTCCCAGTTGTCCTTTGTTAGTGTAAAGACGAAGGAGGAGGATTGTTGCATGTCATTACTATGTATGTTACCAAATTCATGGGACCACCTTGTTATGGAAATTGGAAGTACCACTACTACTTTCAATATGGATAATGTGGTTGCATCTCTATTTTTCGAGGATATGTGAAGAAAATCATCTAAATTAGCTAAGGAGGCTCTTGCGGTTTGTGGTGGATCCAAGGAGAAAGGAAATAAAAAGGATAAGAAGAAAGAAAACAAAGGAAGATCCAAATCCCATGGGAGAGATAAGTCTCCTAGAAAGTCCAAGGCTCTATGTTGGAACTGCAGTAAACCTGGTCACTTCCCAAAGAGTGCAGAGAGGAGAAAAAATGAAGAATCAAGTCTTCTCAAGATGGTGGTGAAGTGTTTTTTGTTGCCTTGGAAACACATGCATCGGAAGATGTGTGGTTGATTGACTCTAGTGCATCATTCCACATGACCTCACATAGAGGTTGAAAGTGTTGCTTGAGAGTGAGATTGAATTGCTAAAAGAACATGAATCTGTTGCTTAGAGATCGAAATGAGATGAGAATGGATGTTTTTAAAGGCGGTATGGGAAGAATATACCATTTTCAAGGTTGGTTGGTTGAAGAGGGATATTACAATTCAACCCCAATTAGGTGTGTAATGCCTCTGCCAACTTCAAACACAGGAATCCATTGGGGACGACAGTGCACCGCGCGGATGTCTGCACATCGCACATGTGTCCTTGACAAATATTCTCTCACCGACACAAAGGATAGATGCCAAGTGGATGTAAGGAAATTGGGTGGTGGAATTTTGCCTTCAGATTTGATTTTCTAAGGTGAGGGTGGGTGAAAGGGAAATTTGCGTAAGGGGTGCAAATTCGCTCCTATACAGATAATTATAGATCACATGTTTACAAGTAGAACTACCATAACTTTTGCATCAGTAGCCACTTATTTTAAATTGTTACAACTGATAGATCCACTACAATATTCATAGATTGTGAGATTAATCCACATTGAAAATTTCATTGGTTAGTCACCGGTTCCTCAAGCCTTACGCTCCACTTTCTAAGTTTGTAGTTAGTGTTAGGAGAATAGAGTTTCACGCTCCAAAGTTACAATAATTGTTTAAAAGCATAATCTTGATATAACTAGTCACCTAGATCAAGTTGTCATCAGAACTATTTGAAAAAATATATATTCAAATTATTTATCCCCTACTTAAATTGCTCCATATATAGGATCGGCGTAGGATAATTGAATTCTCCTCATCTTGCTCTAGTATGACTTGGAATACTCAACTAGGCTACCCTTGTATTACACTTTTGCATCGTGTCACAATGTAGAGTTTCTACTCTAGAAATTTTCAGTATAATAGTCTATTGATGTTGCCTTAATTTTGTAGGTTACAATAAATGTGAAACTTCTATTTTAGAGATGAAATAACAATATTGAATGGTTTTCTTGTTATTAAATTCTAAAGTATCTTGTGCTATATTACTATCATCTTCATATTTCAAAGTTAATATGAATATAGTCTTCTGATGAGACCTCCCATATGATTCATTACTAGTTCATGCAATAGTGATTCTATAACCTAAAACAATAAGGAATTCTTATGCTATAGATCACTGATGATGAGACTTCTTGTATGGTTCATGATTAGTTGATGTAATAGTAAGTTTATAACCTAAAAAACAAGGAAGTCTTATGATATAGATCACTGGCACATTGGTGTTAGGTTAGGATGACCAGATCATGATTCAATATAGCATGTAATTTGAGAATTTAAAACCTCAAAATTTGTGACAAGTCTGAACATTATTATCCTTAGTACTCTTCCTTCCATCTTACGAAAATTTATTTTTCTACTTATATCTTGATTACTATGCTCATATGATGAATGAAAATGATGTGGCCCTACCTTATAGAGATGATTCCTTTACATTTTCATTAGCTCTTCATAATGTAATCGTGTTTAGTGATACTATTTTTCTTACATAGTTACTTCTATAACCCTAAGTTTATATGCTTTGGATGTTTTGTCTTATGAGGAGCCAAGGAATAGTAAAGTATGTGATTTGTTTCCTTCTCTACATTTTCATTTGAGTTTTGATTGATATCTTTTAGTATCTCTTGTTAAATTTCATGGATTAATGAGAATTACTACTTTGTAATACTTAAGATTATGATATATATTTTTTCTTATTGAAGAATTAATGTTTATAAATTATTAGTTTCACACTATGAATATGCATACTATGAGAAATTATTAATTAATTTACAAGACTTTAATTTATGAATCCTTTTAATGGTTTGAATTATCTTATATTGAATTGATAAATAGTTCATTTACTACATTTAAAAAAATAAAATTTATTGAGAAATATTGATCCCTTGTTTCTTTTTTTACAATAAAACCTTGTCACAAAGAATCAAAATGGAAATAAAGAGAATTTTTAGGGATAAGAGAATGCATTGCAAAGTTGTAAATGGTGAAATGATTATGAGCTTGAAATCAAAATTGTGATACAAGAATAATAAAAAAATAGGCTTATGATTGTTAGGATTTCAATCATGTAGTTAAACATATATTTTTATTATATAAAAACTATATTACTAGAATTTCATATTGGAAAAACTCTAAGAACTCCAACACTAGATTAAGAAGTTAGAATGAAGTTTCATTATTATCTAGGAAAACCAACGGTTTTGAAAATTATAACTAGAACATAAGTTCTCATTATAAAATAATTTAAATTTTTTTACCAAGTATGTTAAGAGATATGTTAGAAGGTAGAATGAGTAAACATGCTAGAAAAAAAAAGATCGAAGACTTATCCATAAACATAGTAAAAAAGAAACCACTGATACCCAAACTTTGGTTATTAGACATAGAGACCTTAATGACAACTATAAAATGAGTAAAGCAACATAAGAAGCAACCAATCAAAAGCGAAAAAAAGGATGCTTAAATCCAATTATGAGAAAAAGAAAGATGATTACCTTAGTAAATTTAGGTATTGTAAAATTTATTTTAGATTCTAAAACTAATGTATGTAAGACAAGTATCAATTTACATAAATGTTTTTCTTTTAGTGCAAGAGGTAAATTAAAGTAAAATTGATTAATTCTATCTCACTTTCAAATATTTTTTTAGAAAGTAAAATTTGTTTTCAGTTAGGATTATGCTTCTTCTTTTATGTGAATTTAATTAATCTAAATCTTTTAGTTTCTCATTGTAAATTGATTTATATGTTAATCATTTGAAAATTTTATGTCCTCTCTCATTTCAAAAGTAATAATTTTCAATTTATAAATATTAAATATTTTAGACAATCAAATCAAGACATGAAACTAAAACCAACAATGTTTGGTATCAACGGTGCCTTTGACTCACATTTAAGGGTAATACTACTGTGGTTTGAGCTACTGCATCCATAGCCTAATATAGCTATAAAAATGGTGTGTGATATTGTCCCTATAAATAATTGAGAGTAATAAGGAACACCATGTTGTTTAAAATCCAAGTAATGAGAGATATCCCTTGGATCGCCAACTAAAAGATAAATCTAATGAACCAAAAGATGTTAGTACAAATGTAGAAAACCTTAAGTAGGTTCTTATGATATGCATATAGATAGTTTGATTTATATTACTTCTTGATGAATGAAAATTGATTGATAATATTATAAATAGATTATCTAGCACACAAGTCATCGGGTGACACTATTCTATAGGGACTAGGCATTAAATGTAATTTAGGAGAACAAGTAGTGGTCATGATGATTAATTGTTTAATATGATTTCCTTCATGGGTAGTATTCATAGAAGAATTATTTGGGGAAAAGGGGCCCTACAATTCAAATCGAACCTAGTTTAGAAAAAAAAAACTACATATTTTATGTATTGATCATGTTTGGAAGCAAGGTATGTAAGCATTCTA
The DNA here is from genome assembly GCA_007115665.2 of Sequoiadendron giganteum. Lineage (NCBI taxonomy): Eukaryota > Viridiplantae > Streptophyta > Pinopsida > Cupressales > Cupressaceae > Sequoiadendron > Sequoiadendron giganteum. Next base: position 467,516,720 of record CM021106.1, on the reverse strand, counting down.
GGAAACACAAGATGTTCCCAGTAATCAAGCATTCGGGGATGAGGCTTAGGGTCTGTTTGAGAGAGATCACATAAATCAATTAAGGAAACAATACAATTAAGGTGATAAATAATAATAAGATAGTTATCAGTGTGAAATATATTCATTTTGTACTTAGAAGAATCCTAGATGGATTGCTTGCTTTCCCCAAGCTATAGGCCAAATTTTTAGGTGAGACTCAAGCCTTGATTTTCATTTAATTATGTTCAAAATTATATACTCTTGAATGATAACAACCTCGATGCACTCCCAATAGGGAAGTGTAGACTTTAGAGAGTGACTCGGGACTCAAATGGTCCTAATGAGTCTAAGATTTTGGCTAGAGCACATACCCACCTTTTATGATAGATGCCTACCCCATTTGGGTAGATTCCTATCCTAAATGGATAGATGAATTCCTCTCACATGGACAAATGTTTAACCTGTAAGGTTGGATTCTTATCCCAAATTGGATGAATTACTATCTCATATAGATAGAAGTACTTGAGTATACAAATGAATGAAAACTTATTAACAAATAATATAATAATATAAAGGTATTTTTAGATAACTCAATTGGGTTATTACACTAGTTATAACTACAATAAATAAAATGTTTAGGGTTCATCATTGCATATGTTAGGCTTTTATCTATTGATGTATTAACTACCCAAATAATATATAATTTTTATAGTACCAAATTTTGGGACTAAGTACCCTTGTTTTTGATTGATTAAATAAGGGAAGGGCCCTGATCCCTTACAAAAACAACTAAACAATCCAAAGAAGAAATACCCAGACAAACCAACTAAACAAAGGAGATAGAAAAACTAGAAACAACACCACATCTACTCACCAAAACCAGCCGAAAAAACATCAACCAACACCTTGACAGAATCAAAACATAGAATCCTATCCAAGAGCTAATAAAGTTTTAACCAGACCATATTATCATCGACCCAAAATTTCAAATAAGGAAAGTATAACCTGTCATAATTTCCTAGCAAGTAAATGATCTTCAGACCAAAAATAGAGAGTAAATAAACACAATTCAAGCTTATCAAGCCATTCCCCAAAATTAACCTAACAAAAGAGCCAAAAAATTAGTCGACTAAAGACATAAATGAACAAAAATAGACATAGAAAAAAGGATTAAGCTTTATCTATAAGTCTCCAAGCCATCTTCAGGTCTCCCACCATTTCCTTGAGGTTATCCTTGGTCTCCATCTTCTCAAATTGATCGGCTTCATCCTTTTTTCCTTTTTTCATCTGTTGTGTTTTGATCTTGCCCTGTCTCGATATAGTTTCCATCATAGCTATTTTCATGACACTATCCATAACTCTACAGACATTCATAATAGCCTTCTCAATAGCATAATGGCTCTAATATCATAAAATAATGAATAATTTATGTACCTAGTAGGAGTGCAAATACTAAAATGATAAGCCTATAACATGGGAACTAGTTGTGTATGCCAATTAGTATTATGTTTGTCAATTATTTTTTAAATTTTTTCTTGTCTTATTAGTAGCTTTTTCTTGACCACTAACTTGTGGGTAATAAGGGATTGAAATTCCTTGTTGAATATGGACCTTTTGAATATAGTTCACTTCTATATTCTTAAAGCATGAACCATTATTTGTAATAGTAGTAAATTGTAAACCGATTTTAGCTATAATATTATCTATTATTAAATCACAAATATTAATTGGTAAGGTATATTTAAGGGGGTAGCTTTGGCCCACTTCACAAAATAATTTTTGGAAATAATAATAAAGTTTTTCCTTTTGAAGATGTTAGAACAATATCAAATCTAACACCATGTAGAAAATGACTAGGGAGAGGTGAATAGATTGGAGCTTATAAGCATGTGCATATTTTATATTGTGTTTAAAATGTCACATACTTTTGAATAAAGTTATATGAATCATTTTTTCATTATGCTTGATTAATAACCCATGTGTAAAAGACCTTGAGCTAATAAATTGACTCTAACATGGCCACCAAATATGTACCCATGGGCTTCTTGAAGGGTAATAAATGTTTCAAGATTATTAACGAATCTAACTAATAAACCTTTAAAACATTGAATGTAAATTACTCTCATTGTAATCAAATATTTAGTGGATAATTTACAAGCATAAATACATCTATTATTAGAAAAATCAACGAAATTTCCTTTGATTCATGATAAATATAAATATTGTGGAACCATTGACACTCATCTCCATTCATTTTAACTTTGAGTATCATACATTAGATATAATTCCCTTAGATTTAATGATCATGCATCTCAAACATAATGAGCATCACCTCTCTTGTTCTATACGAATAAATTTAGAATAAAAAATTACATGATGTAAATATGGTGCACAACTACTAGTAACTATCAATTGGAGGCTCAACCTACAAATTTTGAGAGTTATTAGTAGAAAATAGCCAAAATGGAAGTGTGTGTTAGTCTATAATTACCAACATGAGGCCATCAACTAGTAGTATTACCATTTGAAGACCAAATTTGGACTAGCCAAATAGAAGTGCACATTAGATAGTAGCTATTAGGGGGGTAAATCTATAACCTACAATACTTATTAGCTGAAAACAAATCCAATCAATTTCTTACAAAACTAGGTAGTATGATGGTCAACATTTATAAAAAAACTGCATTTAAATATGAGTACACAATATCATAATTTTTTTCAAATACTCAAATACAACCACATTACAACCTACATCCATGAATTTTTTTCACAAAAGACATGTCACATAAGGGAAAGTGAAGACATCGCTCCTATTAAAATTCACATCAATATCATACAAGGCATATGAACCTTTTACCTTTTGCATCACATAGTTTCAAGTTCATAAATTTTTACTATTAAACATATAACTTGTTTAGCAAATCAATAAACCATTCAAAAAAAATCAATCATGCATTATTACAACATTTTTTTCATTTGATACAAGTGAAATCTTCATTCCTCAAACAATCACTTGAAGCATAACATTAATTTGGTGACCACCACTCCATATCACCATCTCATTAGATTCTCTTCATGAAGAATTATCAAATCCAATTATAGCAACACTCAATTAGGAGGTAGTCATGCATGTAAAGGGTATTGATTGGCAATCCAAGTAACATGATACCAATGTAATCAAAATACAACTAGGTTAAAAAATAATAGTCATTCCCATTCTTAGGCCATGTGTTGATTTGTCAATTTATGTAAAATAGTCAGTACCAATCTTGAACACAAGGAAAAACTGATTGAGTTAATTGTAGATGATATTTTTGACATGTATATTTGTTTCCCTTAAATATTTTATGTGGTATTATTTTCTCTCCAAGTCACATGCATCAATTTAATTGGCTCAATATTTTTAATTCACATCACATTTTTAGGGGTCAAATAAAGTCGTACAAACCAAAAATTTAGAGTTAAGTAGTGGTCATTGTTGAATTTCTAAAAGTTGTAATTTGTATTATGTTATATAAATATTATTTAATTTTTTTTATAATCAACATTGTTATGTTATAAAAAACAATGAAGTTTGTTTGAGACAATTGAAAAATAACAAACTATGCTAGGAAAATCTAAAAAAAATACCACACTATGTATCAATATCCTTGTTTTAATTTATAAAATATAGCAATTTGGATGTATACATAAATAGAAATGTGTCATCGAAATATATAGGTGTAAATTTTAATTATTACCAATTAAAATTAATATAAAAATATTTTATAAAATATTATAAAAAAATCCATGCACTAGATATTTGAGTTAATTATCTATGTCTAAGAAATCATGAAAATATTTTATTTGTACAAATAATGCACTATAGGAAAATACTAATAAGTAATATTAAAATATAATATTTTTTATTGAAACTAACCAAATATGATAGAAATTAATTTTTATAAAATTAAGAAAAAATATAAATTCAATTTTATTGAAAATATCACAAATGAATAGCTTGAAAGAGAAATGACAAAATTTATGATATGCATTTAAATGGTTTATAGCATGAAATTTTAGGAATAAAAATTGGGTTATATCATTGTGCACAATACTACCGAGAGTAAGCTTATATAACAAAATTAACTCATTATTTATGTGGGACTTAACTACTTACTCATAAAATTTCCTAGTTAAATTATAGATATAAGTTAAAGGCTAACATTTTGCAAACACATATAAAGTGAATCTAAATAGCTCAAAGGGGGTATCTCACACATGATATGGATGTCTCATACAAAATATTATTTTATTTAATTATACAATAAAAATAACAAATAACTAATACATATTTTAAGCCATACAAAACATAACCTTAGATCACTAGACCCAAAAAATATCGTTGATCCAAAGGGGGCCCTAAAATGATCTAGAGAAATATGACTATGAAGCTATCCAACAAAACCTATTGAATCTATATTTTGTGCATAATGAGTGGTAAAAAAAGTTGGTGAGTTGTTGCTCATTTGGAGCAGCTAGGACTTGAACCTATGGCCTTCCATTTGTTGTTAGAATTCTCTATCAACTGAGCTATTAGCCCCTCTTTGACTAGCCCATCATCGGTTGGGCGCGGTGTATTTCCAACACCCCCCCTTAAGCCACATTGTTGGTGCTTGGGGCTCTTAGCCTGGCTCTAAAAGGAAGCAAGGTACGGGGAAATGCTTCCTAACACTAATTTAAGAGGAGATATATATAGTTTTAATTCCTTTTATACTTACAATATGAGATGCACAATAGAGAGATTATTAAAATAACCTCACATGCAAGTATAAGAAGCTCACAACACAAGATATATGTGGGGAAAACCCTTTAACGAGAAAAACCAAACAATCCAAAACCTACATAATATATTATCTAATCAGGTGATTACAACACACTTGCAATGCAAGTTCTTCTAGGAGTATAAAAATGTTGAATTCTAGAGCTATTCCGATAGCATAATGATATATGCAAAATACAACTTTCTTAACCCACTCCAAGACATCAATATATAGAGAAATGCAAGCATAGAGGAGGATTCATGATCAAGCAACAAGAGATGGGTGTCCAAATCCATGTGGCACACTTTTCCAACACATAGTTAACTTTTGTGACACTTATCCAATGATTCCTTACTCCCCTTACATACCTCCATACTTGGGCACCCCAAATTTTCCCCAAATAGATAATGAAAGATTCCTTACAATATCATAGAATCTATCATATACAACAACTCTTATAGTTGTAAGAGAATTTGTCATAATAGACTAAAAATAGAAGATGCCTCTTACACTCTCTTACAACCTATCATAGGTCAAACTTGGGCACCCACTTTCCCATGCAAAGATGCCTTCCAACACTTGTCCAACCTGTCATAGAATTTGGCTCTTATGCCTCATAAGATCATCATAGGAATTCGTCATAAGATTATCATAGGAATCCATCATCGAATCAGCATAAGGGTCCCTCAAAGATGTGACACATGTCAAGGAATCTCTTCCCAAAGTGGGATGCCTACATTTCCTTGTGGGGACCACAACATCCATGTAACATTCTATGTCACCTTCGAACATGCCGACAACTCGCCGTGCCAAGTCATATTAGATGAAAAATTAATATGAGCAAGAAAATTACAACATAAGCATAATTAAATTAATATTTTAATGCTAGTAAATTGCAAAGGTTGAGACACCTTAATTCCCAACATTCTCCCACTTGTCTAACACATTTCAAGAGAAAATATAACTATTTATTCAACTGCTAGGGGTCAAAAGGGCCATAGACTCCGAAAACCATCTGAACTTCTCCATGCTCATTAGCTTTGTCAAGGAATCTGCAACATTCATCAAAGTATCAAATAAGTATCAAATTTTTCAATCTACACCTTACCATCTTCCACCATGTCATGAAAAAAATGGAATTGAACATCAATATGTCTTTTTCTATCATGGAAGGTAGAATTCTTTGCTAGGAAAATATCACTCTAACTATCACTGCAAATAGTAATAATACTTGCATCAAGCCCAACATCTGAACACAATCTTTGAATCCAAATGACTTCTTTACAAGCATGTGTATCTACCATGTACTCTTCTTCTACAGTGGACAAAGCAACTACAACTTGCCACTTACTCATCTAAATGATAGCACCACCAAACATAGTAAACAAATTGGAATTGGTTGATCTTTTTCTATCAATGTTACTTGCCCAATCCAAATCCATAAATCCGTGAATAAAAACTAAATGTAAAGATCCTATAGGACATCCATGATAAAATAAGGAATACTTAGAAGTACTCTATAAATACTTGAATACTCTTTTTATCGCATCCCAATGTACTTGTACAAGATTATCCATGAATCATCTAAGGATCCCTACTACTTGGGTAATGTTTGGTCTTGTATAGACCATGGTGTACATCAAACTGCTAGAGATTCTAGTGATTAGTCCAAAAATCTCATCATATCCTCCACCTCACTAGGAGATTTTGGATAATCTAAAACTGATAACTTTGTCCCCATCATAACAGGAACACAAAATGGTCTACAAGCTTCCATGTTGAATCTCTCCAAAAAAGAATTCACATACTTACTCTGGCCTAACCAAAGTTTTTTGTTTTCCCTATCTCTTTTGATTTCCATACATAAAATTTACCTAGCTGTAGCTAAATCCTTCATTTCAAACTATGCTAAAATCTAAGACTTCAAATCAAAAAATAAAATATTTACCATTTCTAATGAACAACATATCATCAATATATAATGCAATAATGAGAATGCAATCATCAATAGTTTTGAAATAAAAAAAATGATCTGATTTCAATCTCAGAAATCCCAAACTCAACATAAACGAATCAAAATTTTGGTACCACATCCTAGGTGACTATTTCAAACCATACAAAGACTTCTTGAATTTTAAAACCAAATTTTATGTACCTTTCACAATGTAATGCTTTGGTTGTAACATGTAGATTTCTTTCTCCAAATCACCATGAAGGAAAGTTGTCTTCAAATCCATCTGTTCAATCTCTAAATTGTATGCAACAAGTGATAACAAAAATCTAATGGATTTCAACTTTGCAACATGAGAAAAAAATATCACTATAATTAATTCCCTCAACTTGGGAATAACCCTTTGTGACCAACCTTTCCTTATATCTCTCAACACTACCATCTGAACCAAAAAAATTCTTGAACACTCATTTACAACCAACGAGTTTACGTCCATCAGGCAAAGGAACCAAATCCCAAGCATCATTTATTTTTAATGTAGCCATATCTTTATCCATGCCCTTTATCCATGAATCTACATCACTCATACCCATAGCCTCCCTTACGATCCTAGGCTCATCAGTGTTAGAAATCAAAGCGAAAATACAACTAGAATCATGCAATGAATATCCAAACCTATCAGGTTGTTACCTTATCCATGTAGACCTCCTCAAAGGTTGAGGTTGAGGTTCTTCATCTTCTTTTGAAATTTCAAAGCTACTTGAGCTCTCCTCATCATTAGGTCCATCATATGTTTTCAGTTCTTCTTTCTCAAGGGTAGGAGGAAGATGAACCACATCCTCTTTCTTTTCTTCTTTATCTAGATATAAAACAACTGTAGGAGTAACAAGTTCCTTGAAAAATCACATTTATTCTATACATAACCTTTTTGGCCATAGGATCCCAAAACTTGTACCTTTTCACACAAATACCATATCCGATGAAGATACTTTTTATAGCTTTGTTCTCCAACTTATACCTCTTCTCCTTAGGCACATTCAAATATGACTCACAACCAAATACTCAAATATGTCTCAGTGAGGGATTTTTACCAGACTATACCTCCATGTATGTCTTATCCACAAGTGTTGTAGGAGACCTATTAACTAAGTAGCAAGTAGTTGCAACAACTTTAGCCCAAAACTTTTGTTTGAGGCTAGCTCCACTAAGCATACTTATATCCATCTCCATCAATGCCATGTTCTTTCTTTCTGTAACTCCATTCTGCTGAGGGGTGTAAGAAGTTGTCTTATATCTTTCAATCTCATGTTCTTTACAATACCTATCAAAATATACCAAAAAAACTCACCACCAGTGTCAATCCTCAAAAAATTAATCTTTCTATAAGAGCTTTAAATACTTTGAATCTATGAAATACTTTAGATTTGCTTCTAAGGAAATAAACCCATGTCCTTCTACCATAGTCATCAATGAATGAAACAAAATAAAAAAAATTGTAATCAAAGGAACATTAACAAAACCAAACACATTAGAGTGAATCAAGTCCAACACCTCAAAATATTTATGAGAATTAGAGTAAAATTGAACATGATTTTTCTTTCCATAAATGCAATGTTCAAAAAAATCAAACTTGGGATTACAATCATTCATCCCCTTAACAAGATTTTTATTTTTCAAGGTTCTAATACCCTTCTCACCAATTGGCTAAGCCTTTGGTGCCATAACATAGTTTTCTTAGCTAGAGGTTTCATATCCATAGAATGAGCACCCTTGGATACCCAAAAAGCATGACCATTAGAAGTAGATGCAATAGTCCTCTTCGCTACTGGTTTCAATGGTGAGGATGAAGACTATGAAGATCTCTTCTTCATAAAAAAATAACTATTGCATTGCACAATGCATTCATCAAGCTAAAAAAAAGTTCCAACCTTAACAACCTTAGCCAACACCATAGGTCCTCTCTTCATCTTGCATCCTCCATTTGAGAAAACTACCTACACACCCACATCATTCAATTTACTTATAAATAACAGATTTCGTGCCAAACTAGAGATATGTAGTACACCATTGATCCCCTTCACACTACCATTAGGGAATCAAATCGAAACTCTTCCACAACCAACAATATTTAAATGAGAGTCTTTACCCAAGTACACCTTCCCATCGTCAAATTCTTCATACTTCAAAAACCAACCTCTATGTGAGGTCATGTGGAATGATGCACTGGAGTCAATCAACCACACATCTTCCGATGCATGTGTTTCCAAGGCAACAAAAAACACTTCACCACCATCTTGAGAAGACTTGATTCTTCATTTTTTCTCCTATTTGCACTCTTTGGGAAGTGACCAGGTTTACTGTAGTTCCAACATAGAGCCTTGGACTTTCTAGGATTCCTGTGTTTGAAGTTGGCAGAGGCATTACACACCTGATTGGGGTTGAATTGTAATATCCCTCTTCAACCAACCAACCTTGAAAATGGTATATTCTTCCCATACCACCTTTAAAAACATCCATTCTCATCTCATTTTGATCTCTAAGCAACAGATTCATGTTCTTTTAGCAATTCAATCTCACTCTCAAGCAACACTTTCAACACTGCATTGCAAGTGTGAAGCAAGCCATAGAAGTGTGGGCTTGGAGCCTTGTGAGGCCTCCCTTCATCACAGTTATGGTTGTGGTGACTTTGCAAAGTCCATAACTCCTCCATTGGCTAGTGAGCTTTTGGGTGGAGGTGGTAATGTTTCACTCCTCTCCTTTGTGATTTGATTGAGTAGCATAACACTATTTTTTAGTGTTTATTACCTTCTTTCCTTTATCATATATTCTACTTCATTATTTTCTAGCTATCTGTGGAGGTGGAAACACCAAAATTGGGGTCTAACTAAGATAGGCCCCTATACAACCCCAACAATTTTCCCCTCTTTCTTGTGTGTAGGTAAACGTGCATGGAGCTAGCTAGAAAACTAGCGCTTCTGTGAGATCATCTTCATCACCCTAGTTCTTATTTATTTTCTTTATCCTCTTAATATCTATTTCTTATACTTTGTCATTTTATTTTTACCAACGAAACCAACTTGCTAGGCTATTAGTTTTTAGGAAATTTGTACTGTGTTAACTTTTTTTTTACTAAATGAGCACCAGTTCTCCTGAGAGACACCAACGCACCGTGTTGTCATCCCAAAATTGCATTGCTGTCCTTAGATAGAGAGTTTTCTGAGACACAATACCGACTCCAAAGACCAGCTCACCTAGCCCAAACCTCAGCTCAAGGTCTGTAGAGTGATAGAAGTATGTTATAGTGCTCATAATTCTCGATCCTTATCCCAAGACATCTTTTAGAGTGAGGTAAGTTAGGGAAGCCCTCTTCTCTCGTCTCTTCGTGATCTGGAGCCTTGGTGTGGTTGGTCCCCCTCTCTTATATTTTTGGTGAACCTAGCGTGAACAACATCTGTCTATTTTTTTGTGTTGAGACTTTTCCCATGTACCTTGTGATTGTTGTAACTTTGAGTGTTGTGGAGGTTTATGAGCATCACAACCCAATCCACAACTTTCGAGTACGTTGGTAGGAGAAGTGTGTGATACCTTCCAATGGAGAAGATGAAGGTCACTTCTATTTTCACCCCCATTTTTCCCACTGGTTTAACTAATGAGTTTACTACTGGCTTTCCTATGAACTATACCAACGAGATGATTTTTATGGAAGAGACCACTCGTGTGCCTACTCCTCTAGCATCCCCTACACCCTCATCCATTCATGATGATGATGTTGCACATGTTCTCGTTTAAAGCCTCATGGCATTAGATAACAGATTGCTAGACCTTGTGAATCACTTAGAGAAGGTACTGAGCATGGCGAGAGCTGCTACGCTTGCAAGTGAGGTGAGACAACTGATAGGGAGAGATCGAATGGGCATAGAATTTCTATGTGGTCTCACTGATCTAACCAAAGCTTGTGTCCCTTTATATAGGCCTAGATCGGGTACCACTTGAAGAGAAGTTCTCGATGCCTATGAAATACAATTAGGTGTTTCGATGCCCACTACATCCATGTGCATGACCGAATTAGGGTTCGTGATCAGTATCTCTTTTGCTCCTCAAGATTCCCACACTCTCAAGGTGAACAAAATAGCCCTTGGGTTTAACTTCACTCCTGCCACCCCTAGCGGTAGAGACTCGAGTGGAATGAATGGCGGTGGCTTTGGTAGTGGAGGTGACACTAGCAGAGGTAGTTTTGGAGGAGTTCATGGAGGTGGCTCTGGTGGAGGCCCTACCAGTAGTGGTGGATTCGACGGAGGTCATAGCCGTGGTCCCGACAGTGGATCCGAAGGTGGTGCTAGTGGCGGTGGTTCTAGAGGTTCCACTGGTCCTCTATCATCTAATGACCCTATTTTGAATGCCTTGCTTTAGAACATGGGTCACATGTAGAACCAACTGGTGAGTCTCTCCCAGGCCTTTGCCCAACCTATCTTTCAGCACTTCTTCCAACATAGCCCATTGTTGGTGACAATCCTAAACACTCCCCGCAAGGAATGGAGATTCCCAAATTTAAAAAATATGGCGGAAAACACATGTGTCCGCCTTTAATGCCATATGTACAAACTTCTTCCATCATGATGTGTTGATGGAAAAATTATTCCCTCAACCTCTTAAGGATACAACACTTGAATGGTACTGTTCCTTACCCGATAATTCTATCTTCTCATTTGATCAACTTGTGAATCAGTTTCTCCAACAATTCCAAGCCAACATTGGACCGAATATGAACTTTTCAGATCTCGTCCGATGCAAGCAAGGGGATAATGAAAAGATAACTAATTTCATTGCAAGGTATCACGCACTCTTTTCACAAATCTCGTACTTGTTGCCCGATTTTGATGTGCAAAAGGTATTCATAGGGAACCTGTTGAGACCTTGGCAAGAAAATTTTTCCCTCATGAAGTATTCCTCTTTTGTGCATTTATGTGCGACATTACGAGAATATCAGTAGATAGTAGTTCAGTTCGAGGGACCCTCCTCGCGCTCTCATCTAGAAGGTAAATCTATTGTATCAATCTCAAGAAAAGGCAAGGTTGTTGCAAATGTAGTAGCCACAACAAATGATAATGGCCTCAGGCATAATATAAACTTCACAAAGTTAGCAGAATCCCATTCTTCCATCTTGTAGAAGTTGTTGAAGGATAAGATCATAACTTTGGAGAACCCCAAACCTCTCAAGGAGCCTTACCCTAATTGGTATGATGTAAATGCCTTTTTTCAGTACCATCAATTCAATGGACATGATACTGAACATTGTATGTGCCTACATCATAGAATACAAGACTGCATTAAGGATGGTACTATTCACCTCGATGGGAGTAAAAAAAATGCAAAAAAGTTAGTGGCAAAAGCAAATAGTGAGTTGTAGATATACACAAACCCATTCCTATTGCATTCTACCAACTTAATTATTGATCCCTTCGATTCTACCACTCGGCTTGAGGTGTACATTAACATGGTTAGATTACTCCTACCACGAAGCCTACGACCAGCTTGTCGAATGTGACATTCACCTTGCAGGATATGCCCTTGAACAACAAGCCCTCTCCTCTCTACATTCCCACTTGCCTCAATGGTAACATTATGATGGGGGTCTTAGTTGACCCCGCGAGTCAAGTGAATGTAATTACAAAAGAAACACTATTACTGAATTCATTAATGAAGGAGAAGTACAAAAAAATGAAGTCTACCATCCGCACGCATGATGGTCTTTGTCTCAAGTCGTATGGTTTGATAACCATGTCCATCCTAGTTGGACCTAGGGCTGTAGACACGGTCTTTGATGTTATTCTGGAGTCGGATATGTTCAGGCTGAAGCTAGGCATATCTTGGCTAGCTTTCATGAATAGAATCACCTCTGTCATTCACAAGTGTTTAAAATTATCCCATGAAGGTGTTGTGCATGTGACACTGGATACCAACCATTGGTTTCTCATGGGGGCTACTCATTGGATCATTTTTGGCTTGCCCCAGTCAGTCTTCTCCGTCCAAGAACATACCTATTTTACAAGAACTATGTGAAGTATAAGACCGGGGGCAAGGGATAGCCAAATTTGACTCTTCCAATAGTGTAGCAACAAGCTACCTCCTCTTCTCAAAAGGGAAAGGAGAAGCCTGTCGGTCCTCTGGGTGCTTCATCTTCTCCTCTTTTCGAAGAAGAGTTTTGGATGAATACTCTTGGATTTTACCTAAGGAGTTTGATGGTACCACCTTAGCAAAAACCTAAGACCCGAATATTTGATCTTCCTATTGCACCTCCTAGACCTTGGCCCTACCTATATGGTAGAAGAAAGGGTCCCCACGGGGAATCCTTTGTCTCGACCCCCATGGCCTCCCACCTTTTTTGCTATGAAAGTAGTAAACGAGAAGAGGCCCACTGTTGAGGCACTAGAGTTGACTCCCCCCTTTATTTCCCAATCTCCTTCTCCTGATCCTATTTAGGAACTTTTCCCTCTACCAAAGACAACTATAGTGGACACCTCTACGGCTGAGCAAGAGCCTTTCGTCCCTTTGCAACACCTGGCTTCTAGCTTGAAGAGTCACAAAAACCACCTTGCGAGTGAGCACAAGCATCAGTGAAAGGCTCTGGCGGTTGAGCATACCACTTTGTAGAAGAAGGAAGAGGAAATGACTGCCCCTGAACCAGGGTCTCCTACTATTTCCTCCTCTCTCCTCCCCTCTACTTTTGCCCAATTGAGTTTAGTCTCACTTTCAGCTCCCACTATGAGAATGAATACGCTTGACCCCAAAAAGGTGCAGGCGTTTATCACCCCCTCGACTGAGCCACCCTTGTTGATGTCCCTTCTAGACATCTCACCTTTTCCTAAACTCGTGGACATGCCGAATACCTCGATGGTGTCCGCTATTTTCTCTTCCTCTTGTGCGCCTCTTGCCTCGTTTGTGGGGAGTTCACATCCCCCATTGAAGCAAAAGGTGGAGGTTGGCCCTTTCAACAACGGAGGGCATAAGAGGATCCCACCTTTCCCAAAAGGTGGTCTTATGCTAGCTTTTTCCATCCTAGTGATGGAGCCAGCTTCGGCTTCCCCTGAGTTAGTCACCGCTCTCGAGTCACTCGAAGAGCCAAGCAGTGGATCTTGGGTGCCATCCTCTCTATCTGTTGAGATATGACATGGCACTCTTATAAAGTGCATGTTCAACCTTGTCAAAAATCTTCATGAAATCACTAACCATAGCTCCACTAGAGCTAAGTGAGGAAGACCTTGCATTGACTTCCTCTTTAGCCCTTGTTGCAAGAGGGTCGAAAGCTCCTCCCCTTAATATTCCACCACTGCAGGCTTATTCACCTTCCCCTTATAATGATCTAGACTGGGAAGCAGATGACCTCTTGGTCAATGAGTGTTAGGGGGAGGCCCCTTCTTTATCTCTAGATTAGAAGTGTGTGTGTAATGTGTTCCCTCATACATGTGCCATATGTCCCTGGATGACCCTTATCACCCTTGTTGGTGCTTGGATATAGGAGTGATTTTGTGTCGTGAACTTTCTTCTATTTGTATCATCATTCTTCCATGTTTGTATTTGATTATCGGCAAATTGGGGACGATGCAAAGTGTTGGGGGCATTTAGGCTTCCCTTCCATGTTGACCCGATTTTTCATTTTTACTTTGTTTTCTATGCATTCTTCCTGATATAGTGGGGATTGATGATCTTTTTCCTTGTACCACGGTTATGTATTATTTATAAATGCATGAGAAAATCTGACCCCATGAAACTATATCCCCTTGTGTCCTCTATTTCTAATTATTTCTCTTTCACTCTTTGATTATCTTTCTCTCTTCTTTGCTTGAGTTGTCCCTCTTATGTGTGACGTCTTTGATTTTCAGAAAATACATTCGTTGGCAACAAATATTTTCTCGAAAACCTTTGTAAACTCTATCAATAAAATCTCAATCTTGACTTGGACTCCTAACAGAATGTGTTTCCTTCATCATGGGTTTGCAAAGAAAGAACTTGAAAACTTCCCTTCGAGGTGGGAGCAGATTTGACCTTCCCCTCGTAAGGGGGCATTTTATTCCTTTCAAATTCCTTGATGAAGTGAACATATTTTGAAAGGATTCCTTGACGATGAATCAATCTCTTTTGCACTTTCAAACAACTCATCCCTTGAGTGGACCCCTCTTCACGTCGAGTTCCCGAGGGACCCCTTTGAAAACCTTCCAATTTTTTGATGGTTTGTGTGACTATCCGCTTGATTGCCTACATGGATTCTTTGTGTTTCCTGACATGTTTTATCTACATATTAACATATCACTTCATAGGTGCGCCTATGAAGCTGGTTTATGACTCTGTGGAGCCCTCTTTCATTGGGTTCCTTCAAGTGAGAGATCTTGGGGGACACCTCCTTGCAGGTCTGCGGGCCTGTAAGGCACTTACTTCTTTTGGTTTCCTCCATCTGAGAGATCTTGGGGGATGCCTCCTTGCAGGTCTATAGGCCTATAAGGTGCTTACATATCTGGGCTTTCTCCTTGTGAGAGATCTTGGGGGTCACCTTCTTGCAGGTCTTCGAGCCTGTAAGGCATTTGCTTCATAGGGCTTCCTTCATGTGAGAGATCTTAGGAGTTACATCCTTGCAGGTCTACGAGCCTGTGAGACACTTTCATCCTACGAGATTTTTCCATCGTTTGGTCTGAGGGAATTCGATGTACTTTGTGTAGCTTCATAGTTTTGCAGGGCTATGGAATATTTTGTTCGAAGCTCCTTAGGGAGAGTACCTATGGAGTCCTTTTCTTGTCTTGTGCTTTCGAGCTCGCCAGATCACGGTCTGCTTCCTCGATGGTTCAGGTATAAATTTCTAACCCTACTAACTCTTCAATTTACTTTATCAAAGCACTCATCAATATTCGTGCTTGCTAAAGTGGGGGGAAAATGTATAGGAGTGAATTTGCGCTCATTACGCAAATTCCCCTTTCACGCACCCTCACCTTAGAAAATCAAATTCTGAAGGAAAAATTCCACATCACCCAACTTCCTTCCATCCACTTGGCATCTATCCTTTGTGTTGGTGAGAGAATAATTTTTAGGGATGCACACACAATGCGTAGACATCCGCACGATGCGCTACTATCCTTGACAACAGAGGCATTACACACCTGATTGGGGTCGAATTATAATGTCCCTTTTCGACCAAATGACCCTAAAAATGGCAGATTCTTCCCATCCCACCTTCAAAAAACATCTATTCTCATATCATTTCAATCTCTAAGCAACAGATTCACATTCTCTTAGCAATTCAATCTCACTCTCTAGCATCTCATTCACTCTCAAGCAACACTTTCAACACTCCATTGCAGCAACAACAACACTCCATCAACTCCACATTGCAAGTGTGAAGCAAGCCATAGAAGCGTGGGCTTGGAGACTTGTGAGGCCTCCCTCCATCACAGTTGCGACTGTGGTGACTTTTCCAATTCCATAACTCCTCCATTGGCTACTGAGATTTTGGGTGGAGGTGGTAACGTTTCAATCCTCTCCTTTGTGATTTCATTGAGTAGAATAACACTGTTTTCTAGTGTTTATTACTTTCTTTCCATTATCACATATTCTACTTCATTGCTTTCTGGTTATCTGTGGAGGTGGAAACACCAAAACGGGGGTCTGACTAAGGCAGGCCCCTATACAACCCCAACAATTTTCCCCAATTTCTTATGTGTATGTGTACATGTATGGAGCTAACTGGCAAATTGGCGCTTCTATGAGATCATCTTCGTCACCCTAGTTCTTATTTGTTTTCTTTATCCTCTTAATATCTATTTCTTATACTTTTTCATTCTATTTTTATTTTTGAAACCAACTTGCTAGACTGTTAGTTTTTAGGCATTTGTATTGTGTTTACTATTTTATGACCATACGGATGCTAGTGCGTCGTGCTGTCATCCCAAAATTGCGCTATCATCCTCAGACATAGAGCTATCTAAGACACAGTATTGACTTCAAAGACTAACTTGCCTAACCCAAACCTAAGTTTAGGGTATGTAGAGTGATAGAAGTACACTATAGTGCTCATCATTATTGATCCTTCTCCCAAGACATATTTTAGAGTGAGATAAGTTAGGGCAGCCCTCTGCTCTCGGCTCTTCGTGACTTGGAGCCTTGGTGTCGTTGGTCCCCCTCTCTTACATTATCATTACATATGTACCAACATATCTCGGTAGTTTGACAAAGGAAAAATAAGACTAATATGTGCATGCCTAATTGAGACCAGAACAATGTGGAAAATGTAAAAGGCATCTTCCTTTCATCATTCTACTCACCAGTGAAATGGTCAATGAGATAATTTGGTATGAGTAATGGATAACACCAATGATATCATAGATGACTAAAATGTTTAAGCTATCCTACCATTATCTATAAGTAAATAGGTATTTGGAATAGATTACTGGCATTGACAAATAACCTTGATGAACTCCACATTACGAGGATGATTAACAGGCTATAGGATATTCACAGATTGGATTCTCTAATGGTACACTATTATCCTTATAAATTTTTGAGAGGGAATCGATATAATATAACCCATATAGCAGTTAGGAGGATCCATTATTCCATCAAACGTATGCATAATTACAATCTCACCACCTCATAAATTCAACATCTCTAGCTCTATACACGTCTTTCCATAAGTGTGAAAATGAAAGAACTAAATTGTCACACATGGAGATGCATTGATAACAGTTCTAGAGGTCAACTCATACTTGGAATCTCAAAGGTTGATTGAACTTGGACAATTGGGGCATCGGTCTCCTTCAACTCTCCTCCTACTAGCATTGATGATTTGAGAAGATTATCTCTATCTCACTCTGGGTAGTGAAGATAATGGGGGGGAAGAAATGGCAATGATGGAGAATGGAAGCAAGAAAAGAAGAAAAATAAAATTACAGTATAACATTCCATACCCCTTGGTGAATGTCCTACCACATCTTGAATATAAGAAGTCTACTCGATATTTGGGAGTTATTTAATTCCTTTTGTTGCCATGACTTGGAGTAAATTTTGCATCGGTTGGTCACATGGTTTTTAATCATTGTTTTCTTTTTAATACATGTATCATTTATTAGTTATTGTTTATTTAGTTATCAATTAATCATTTTGTTAATTAATTTGCATCAAATTATATATATATATATATATAAAATAAGTTAATATAAATAATAGTGAGGAATTCATAATAGTTAGTCACAAAGGGAAATCTTTAAGGATATTATGGAAAGGTGATGTGGTAATGAATCTATGGCTATAGATTCAATAGATAAAATTTTGAATTGTGGAAGTTAAATAGAATATCTTTAGAAGAGAGAGATCACTAGGTTGAGGTATCTTCTTTGCTTAAACCCACAAGTGTGTCTAATGGTGATTGGATAAAATTGGATAAAAGGCTAAATGTGTCAACATTGTCTGGGTTTGTCAATGTTGTTAAATATAAATCAAGGTTTTTTGTGAAATCTCAAGATGGGATATTTGAGTGAAAAAAAAATTAAAACCTTAGTGACAACATATAATGAATGGAATTTTTTATTGTTCTATTAGATTTGACTTTTGCGAACATTGTGCGTTAAGAAAATAAAATAGATGTGCCTTATTTCTAGAAGTACAAGGGCACAAAGATTTTGGTTGTGATACACAATGATATTTTCAGTCTTGTTGATGTCAATTCCATTGGTAAGTCTTTGTATTATACATCTTTCATTGATGATTATTCTAGGTAGTCTAGATTTATTTTCTAGGGAGAAAGTCTCAAGTATTTCTCAAGTTCAAAGAATTTAAGACTCTAGTTGAGAATCGAACTAGTAGGAAAATCAAAGTGCTCAAAACAAATAATATTGGAGAATTTGGTTCAAAGGAATTTGATAAATTCTATGAAAAACATGAAAATTGTAAAACAAGGGACAACTCCATATACACCACAACAAATGATGTTTACTAGATCAAGTTAGAAATATGTTAAGTAGTGGTGTTCTAGAACATGACTTATAGGCTAAAGTATTGAATATTTCATGCTACATGAAAAATAGTTCTCCTACTTTTGTGCTAGAGAATAAGACATTATATAAAATTTGGATAGCTAAAAAACTAATTGTAACACATTTGAAAGTCTTTGGTTGCAAGGCATGTGTTCAAATACGAAAGGAAAATTATCTAAGTTGGATTTCAATGCAAAGAGGTTTATTTTCATGGCTTCAATAAAATGTTAAAGGATACAAAATTTGGAATCCTTAGACACTAAAATTTCTCTATTTCAAGGATGTTACTTTCAATGAACTTAGAGTCTTGTCTAAGCATGAATAGTTGAAGATGCAAGAGAGTGAAAAGGTGCATTTTGAAACAAAATTATAATAGAAGAATTAAAGATGAATGACTAAGTATACATGATAGTTTGGATGAAGAAGAGGCAAGAATACCTAGCACAATCTCTAAAGAATAATAGGGTGCAAATCCAGTAGGAAATTCTTCACCGATAATAGTAAGAAGATCTACAAGGAAATAAAGACCACCTCATACATACAACCCACCAATATTTAATTTTTTCTCTAACATTTTCTAATAGTTAATTAAGTTACATGGAAAAATCTCTCACTTCCAAAGAGAATAAGTCTTAGAAGAATGTCATGGAAGAGGAGATGTTGGCATTGAAACATTGCAAGACTTGGAACTTGGTATATTTTCCAAAAGGGATGAAACTATTTCAATAAAAGAAGGTTTTCAAGAAGAAATTTAGAATAGGTAGATCACTTGAATAGTCAAAGGCATGTTTTTTGGCAAAGGAGGATTCCTAGGTAGAGTGAATTGACTTTGGTGAGATATTTTCTTGGTAGATAAGTTGAGCTCCATCAATATGATGTTATCCATAGTTGTTACATATGATTTTGAGATTGAGTAGATGGATTTAAAGAGACATTCTTGCATGGTGATGTAGAGGAGGAAATATACATGAAATTACCTAAAGGATTGAAGGTGAAAGGTAAAGATAAATTGGCTTGTAAGCTAAATGGGTTATTATGTGGATTAAGGCAGTCGCCAAGTATGTGGAATCAATATTTTGATGTATGTGTTAGAATTGGGATTTTCTAGAAGTAATATGCATTATCGTGTTTATTACAAGTAGGTAGGTGATCACATTTTGATTATTATTTTATATGATAATGTGTTAATATTTGGAAACAATGACACTAATTAAGGAACTTAAAGCACTCAATTGTGTAGTAAGTTCAAAATGGAAAATGAGGTGTTTCTAAATACATATTGGGTATGGAGTATATCAGGAAAAAAACTAACAAAATTTTGTGGCTAAATGAAAGGAAGTATCTTAAAACTATTTTATAGATATTTATAATGTGGGCTAATAAATTGATAAATAAACCCCTACAAGTTGGTATAATTTAAGTTTAGAGAAATTTCCTAAGTCGGTAGAGGCTTTGGAGGACATGAGAAATGTTTCATATGCCAATATAATAGGAAGTCTTATGTATGTGATATTTTTCACAAGAATAAACATTACCCAAGTAGTGGAAGTTCTAAGTAAGTTGATGGATAAGTGGAGTAAGGAACATTGGATGTAGGTAAAACAAGTGATCAAGTACTTGAGAGGAACTCTAGATTACTATTTAACTTATCATAGTATTAATGATGTGGGTCAAGTGTTTCTAGTATAGGGATTTGTGGATTCCAATTAAGTTAGAGATTGGATAACCTAATATCAACTAGTGATTATGCTCTTATTATGTTTGGAGGTGCAATTATTTGGATGAGCAAGCTACAATAGATAGTGTTATCTATCACTGAAGTATAATATATGGCCACAACACATGCCTGTAAAGTGGTGCAAGGTTAAAGAGATTGTGTGCTAGTATTGGTTTTAAGAATATCATATAATGTTGAATTGTGATTCATAGGGGTGTAATTTGTTTGGAAATTAATCATTTTTACCATGATATAATTAATCACGTTGATGTGTAATATAATTCTTAAGAGAGATGGTTAAAACCAAGAAAGTTCAAATAGACAATTAACACAACTAAATGTTGTTGATTCATTAGAAAAATATATAAGTACTGCCAAGTTCATGTGGTGCAAGGATGAGACGGGTTTTGTTTCATTCTCGTACATGGTGTTAATTTATTGGTTTGTATACCACACTCTCTCTTGCAATAAATATCAAGTGGGATAATATTGGGCTTGTGTATTTTATTCCCCAACAAAGAGTTCCTAAAGAAAGAGTTTATCGGGAAATTGGTAAACAACTATAGAATGTAATATGGCATGAAACAATGAGTTTCACGTGTATATTTATTGGTGTGAATATTTTCATTAGTTGTCTTTATGATTCATATTCAACCCTAGTTGGTTAAGGTTGTTCAAAGATTTTTTTTCTTTTTTGTCTCAATTAATGTGTACATGACACATGTTTCCACACTTGTCATTTACACATTTGTGGTTGTCACTCACCTCAACCACATTCTTTCCTCACCCTTTCCTTTATATACAAGGGTTTCTATGTGTATATTTTACACACATTTGTATGATTATTGACATTATAGCTTTATTTGGTTTATCTCTCTTGTAGAAGTTTATATAGTTTTGTATGGATTCTTTACCTCCTATGAGTCCCTTGGTGACTTCAACATTTTTTTGGTAGAAACTGTGTCATTTGGAGAGCTCACTACCACACACTTAAATTACTTTTACTAGATGCATGAGTGGAAAATTAGGTGCACTTACAACAAGGCTAGAGTTCATGAAACAAAATCTAAGGACATGGTGACGTTCAAGAGGATGTTCTAAGCTACTACAAACAACTAGAAATAGTCATATGTTTGTAAATGCAACTGCAAGCTTCAAGCTAGTAGTGGTGACAATACTAGAAGACATGTACACATCAAAAAAAATTTAATATGCAACTATTGGTTCTAAGTATGCGGTAGTGGTTATATATACATGGTGATTATCCACATGGAAACATCACAAACTTTACTAATGTTTGTTACAAGTTGAATCCATGGTACAATCAAGATATAGTGTTGTGATTCGTGGTATTCTAGTTGTTGGTTGGACAATTAGACAGTCGATATACTATGATAACACCTATATATATCTTCTTGTGTGAATGTCTCAAAGTTAATTCTTTGGAAAAAAATTCAATTGATGGTACAAAATAGATAGTGGGAGGTTGATTATAGAATATTGGTTAATACTATTTACTATTTTTATCACATAATCTTAAGTTTATTTATTCCAATATATTAGTCTTCTATAACAAGAGTACTTAATCCCCCTAACACTAACTAGCTAGGTACCTTCTTTATCACTCCCTTAATTGGAACTAGTGTCTTTGGTGTCTCTGCTCTCAAAGAAAAACTAATGAAAGATCTATTTATCATCATGCATCTATATCACTATCATTTTTTACTATCGATGCAATGATACAAGGGGTAGTTATTGAATGTGTTATTCTAGCCATTTATCATTCATTTATTTCTACAATTCATAGTCACATCTATAATTATAGGGGATCCTATCACTTGACCATCCCGTGTGCCCTCCTCTTCACATCTTTAGATGATTATCTTACATATTGTTATTGGCATTGATTACATCTTACATGGTATGATGTTACCTATTATTTTGCATGATCTTTGTGCTTTATGCAATGTAAATTTTCACATTATCATATACTTATGGTTTTTAGGCTATTTATACTTGACAATTATCACATGTTTATTGTACTTGATATGATGTTATATTTTCTCTTACCTAAAATTCCTTGTATCCTATATATGCAACCAATTTGAGGAGGGGATATATTACAACTGACACTTTTTTACTTAGCAATAGATTTATGATAGTTATGATCATTTTATAGTAACAAATGGAGCTTCATTTCCATTTTGAAGTGCATTTTCACTTAGATTCATTATTGTGATATCTAAAAAGTTTGTATCTAGATTTAATCCTTTGGCACCTTATTCTCTTTGTTGGGGTCCTTTATATTTTTGTTAGTTGAAGATTATCACTTTCCATAAAAATATGTAATCTCTCACCTTTATCCTTTTATTTTTATTATTTTTGAAGATATGTCCCTTTAGCGAATTGTACTCAATGCTTATTTTGAATGCTTGAACTATTGCATGTTATTTATGTTTTGTAAGTTTCCTATGAAGCACTCATTACAAGAAGAATTCAAGAATGGTCTATGAATCTATATCTTTGAATGTTCGGAAAATATTTTATTTACATGTTAACCACTTGATTAGATTTAGCATGCATCTACCTAGTAGTTAACATTCACATCAAAATGAGGGGAAATGTAACAATGAAAATTGTATACATATACCTTTTTCCCATATGTTTTGGGTCTAATTTAATTAGAGTGTCTTAAATACAATAGCAATTGTACAAGTGGAATAAATTCTTGTATAAATTTGGCTCATAACATCCTCATGTCTCATTCCTGTTATAACTTATATAAAAACATTTGGTCCAAAGCCACAAATTCCCACTCGTTGCCCTAGGTATACCTAACGTAGATCATTCTTTGAAATGATGCTACTTCGTAACACCATCTCAAAGAGGGGAAAAATGTAGACACCTAAATTTGACCACTTTCATATGGTCATAATCCCATCATTTATTCATCTAATCCATCTATATTAATTAAATGACACATTTAATTAATATTGTCCCTTTTCCCTAACGTTCCTAATGTATTTAATTTAATCAATTAAATACTTTATACATAAGCCCACTTCATCTCTAAATTAAATAAATGCAATCAATTTATTTAATTTAGTCAATTATCCTTTTCATTTTTAATTCATTCTTTCTCCCTCCTTGTCACATCCTCCATAACCCTTTCACTAAAATTGATTAATTTAATTAATCCTCCATTAAGATGTACATATCCTTAATTAGGATTACTGTCACATCCTCCAAATCTTGCCACTTGCCTCTAATCATCATTAATTAATCTAATCATCCATTTGCACAATCCTAATCCTAATCACTTACCCCATTTGACATGTCCTTAAGTCAACCTTCTTGGTACTTACCTTTTTTGGGTTGATCTCTTCCCCATGTGAATTAAAAATTCACATTTATTCCCCCCATGCATTTTTCTTCCCCATGACATCTCATATGTCACATCATACCCAAAAGACAAAGACCTCTTTTAGAGGAATCTTGTTTTATCCTTTGGTTTCTCCCAAAAAGTGAATTAAAAATACACTTTTATTTCTTCAAGACCATCTCCAATCCCCATGTTGACAAGGGTTGACTTTCTAAAAGTCATCACTTGTCACTTTCAACCCCACTTGGGGACAAGGGATTACTTTTTGGGGAAATCCTCTCCCATCCCAAGGTACTTACAAGTACCTTGGGACCACATGGCCTCTTCCATGTCATTTTTACCCTTGTCCATCTCACCTTGTCCCTTGGATAACTCACCCATGACATGTTAAGATGTGAGGGCTTGTGAGTCCTCAACTCACCACAACCCTCCATCTTGGCCATGGTAGCTCGATCTAGACCGTTGAATCCTCTAGAGGATTCAATTTTCTCTATAAATAGCCCTCTCTTCTCATTAATTGAGTTAGTGATTGCATGCATACCAAACTTATGCTTCCAAGTTGTTTGAGCTATCTTAGCCATTTATTGCTATCTCTTAGTATTTGCATTTTCATCTAGAATCCATTGCATTTTCATCTAGAATCAATTGTTGCATTCACCTACCTCCATTCATCCATCTACCACCATCATTGCGAGTTATCATCCAAGGAGCACACATCAAAAATCATCAAAGGGCCAACCAAGGATCAACATGAAGAAATGTATAATCGTTTTGTTGAATCTTTATCTCCCTTTCATTTGTGTTTAACGTAGCCTAATCTTGAGGTGGTTTAGTGTAGTTTCTTATCTTGCATTCTTTAGTTAGTTTTGCACACTAGTAGCTAACAAATTTCACTGCACACAATACTAAACCCTGTCAACTAACTCTTAATATTCATTAGCAATCACACATGTTTGTTTTAACTATATTTTATGTTATATTAAGTATATTTATTGATTCATTTTGAAAGCACCTCTGAATTTGGAAAACCATTAGAGCATTTTTCATAGAATATTTATGTGAGAGCACATAGCAGGATTATCAAACCATATATTAGCATACATCATCCTAGGTCCACTACATGTTTTCTTGATATCCTCTATTGACATTCCAAATTCATTGAACCAACCATCCTATTATCTGACTAAGGAGAACATGACCCTCACAATTCAATAGATTCCCCAAAGGTGTTTATGAACATTTTTTCGATCCTTACTAAGATTCATATATTAGAAAATTGAGCTAAAAAATATTAATGCTTCACCACAAGTACAAGTTAGATTATGTGCACTAGTTCACTTCCACATTCATGAAGATCAAGTCCACAAGGACATAATTGAATTGGAGAATTACATAATTAATTTGTAAATTCTAAGGTATTCATCAAATCCAACTCAAAAATTCTTTCACAATAAATAATCATTTTTTGACATCGTTTGCAACATATTCCATCATTAAAAAAATGAGCTATCACATTTAAATTCATTTAATTTCTAAAATTAATTATTTGATTATTTCCAGTCCTAGCTCAAATGTATAGGCTAGTTATATATCAAAGCTTTATTCATTTAATTATACTATATTTTTATGTTGATGAGATGTTTATTCCTTACACTAATTAGCTACTTATTGTGAATGCCTATTAATTAAGAAAATTCTACGATAGTGAAGGGTTGTATTGTGCTATACTTTAATAAATGACCTCCTAAAATATATAGAAATCATGGAAAATTTATTGTAGAAAAGTATAATATCCTAGGTATTTTTTCATAGGAGAAAACAAAATTCAAAGTCGATTGATTTTTTCTATTTTTCATTTTTCATCCATAAATTAACTTTTCCTATCAATATATAACTTATAAGCAAAGATTTTTAAATGGGGCTAGGATAGAAAATTAAAAATGGCCCATAATAAATTATGGTGATTGTCACCCAAATCGCTATAAACAATGACATGATGTGTGTCTATCCTAAATAATAAAAAATCATAAGTGTGATTTTACATTAGTATCAAGGAAAAACTTTCAAATATGAGCAACTTAGACAATAATGAAGTTAAAATAATTGAATTTGGGGATTTTTTTTCAAAAAAACCCAAATGATGACATTATTACTAAAAGATTATTTTGGTAGCATTAACATCTCCAAGCCTCTTCATGGAGAGGTTATCTTGAATGTGGAGGATAAGTATTGGATTCACCCACTAGACTATTAGAGCCTTCTTTACGTTACAAGCACTAGTTTTCTACAAGATATCTTTTTTTTGTGAGCTCTACTACTTAGTGGTGCAAATCCCTCCCTAATAATTTTACAATGAATGTCCTTGTTTTTTCTTCCCCTCCAGTGAACAAGGATCATCCCTCACTGTTAGTGGATCATGCTCCTCTTGTGATAGCTTCCCCTAGGGGTGAAGTGACTATCATTAGCCCGAAAAAGGACTACTTTGAAACTGGTTCATGTTTCTCCAATGCCATCTAGCCTCTTTTCCTAGGTAGTGGACATGAGAGGACTCTCATCACTAAACAATTGGTGGATTCTATGACACATTCCATTTCCTTAGATAGACATTTTTCCTCATTCCTTGGGGTGACCTAGGATGAGGTCTTAATGGAGGATGCCCTCCTCTCTCCACAATCACTTGAGTACAAAAAATCATGTATCTTGGACAATTGTTTCAAAGAAGGAATAAAACTCCTTTTTAATATATTTAGGAATCCCATCCCTGGGTTAAGTGTGTGAGGATAGAAAGGAAGATGTTAGGAATTATATAGGTTTTGGTTGTATGTTGTTTTTGGGTTATTGTTGTGTTGTGTTCAACGTTCTACCTTGTGTGGGTCAACTAATTTTTTGTTGACATTTCAATGTACTTGAGTTGTATGTCATGTCAAAGTGTTGTGGGGTAGATTAGCTATTGTTTTGATGTTTTTCTTTTGTGTTGGTTGTTGATTATTGTACATGGTAGCAAGGCCCCTTTAAATTTTTCTAACCCACTATAATAAAAATCAAATGTAACTCCAAAGCTACACCTTTTAGCAAGAGAATAAATAAATCATAGTGTATATCATTCAATTTATTATATGTCACTATTATTTTTTCGTAAATGTATCATTCTCTATAAAACTATCTCATGGAAAATTTCCTCAAGAAAATAGGGGATTTCAATATTTCTATTGGTTTAAACTACTCACCCTCTACTTTTCTTTTTAATCAACTAGATTTTCTAAGGAGTGTCTACATTATAAACCTTTCATATCTTACTTATTATTAATATAAAATTATCCTAATTATTATTTTTAAATAATAATAAGCAATGGGAGCTTCCCAACTATAACATTTAGATATTATAAATATAATTTTATTTATAATAAAAAATAAATTCCTTTTCTAATTTTGCTATTGAAATGTTTCAATCGACCTATCATGGCACTTATAAGATATGAATATGTTGTTGAAAGAATGAAGAAGGTTGTCATTAATGAGTTGTCATCGATGTCAACACTACATGATGGATGTCAATCAATATGATGGATTCTTACAAAAAAGTTATTTTGGCTAAGTGTCTACACCGACAGCTTTAGCACATAGTGCCCTCTAGAAATTTGGTTCACATTTTTTCACCCTATCAAATCTACTTCCGTGGTTCCAATATGTTGTTCATGGATATCACTGGCATCTTATTTCAGAATTTCAATTGTTTTGGATAAGTGGTTCAAAAGTTGCAAGTAACAGAAGTTCGACAGATATGGTTTACATAGTATTCTGTGTACTAGCTATTAACTAACTGGTCTGCATTCCTCTACAAATTTGAGTTAGACATTGTGGTTTTGGGAGAGTGTTTACAAGTGTTAGTACATTGTATTTTCTAGTTTGCATGACTTTTTGTGGTCCACATATCCTATGGTGATGATCAGTTGGAATATTTTACTTTTTGGTTTTATGCTTGGCCGACTTGAGGTATGCAAAGAGAATGAAGATTAAATATATGATGCGAATGGAAAATGGAGTTGTTATAGGTCCATGTCGACCTATATTGTTTGTGTTTTGGGTTTGAAGGAAATTTTGATTTGGATCGGGTGCCGATAAAGCGCATTTTGTATAATTTGAGGCTACATCTAATTATGCTGACCTAATTGATGTTTGTGATGGAGTTTAGTGTATATACAAGTTTGATTTGAGTTGATGGACATAATCTAATGCATACATGATTCGAATGCAAGTAGTGATGCGAAGTTTTGTAGAATCATGTGAATAAGTTGTGAGTGTTGAGAAAAGGTATGTGAATATAGAACAAAGCAGAGACTTGTAAATTTGAGTTGATTCAAGTATGTTATGAGCTTCAAAGGAACTAAATCCAACATATGTTAGATGCATTTCTCTCAGTTCAAATTCTGGTTGTGAGGCCACCTCTTTGTATCTTTCTTTTTTCTGTGAATAGTGAATTCACTTGGACAGTGAACCTTTTTGTAATATCTTATAACTAGATATAACATATTGTGAGTTATCCCTCACCATGGTTTTTCCCTTCTTGGGTTTTCTAGAATAATTTTTTTGGTGTTCATGTGTTTGTTTTATGGGTTTTCTCATGCTTTCATTCCTTATAATTATTAAGTATTCTTTAGAAATTGGATACTTAGTAATTGGATGGTTTAATAGAATAATGATTCACCCCCCACTTAGTATTTTGAGTGTTCAAAAATTGGTATCAGAGCCTGGTTCCTTGGAAGAAGCTTATCCACTTTGGGAATATCTTGAAATTTGAACACATGGCTCCAAAAGTGATTTATGCTATTGGATACACAGGAGAAGATTGCATACTTGAAATATATGGAGAACTTAAAGTTTCTCTTGAAAACCTTGACAAAATTGAAGTTGAAAATAGAGATTTGGAGGAAAATATCAAAGAAGCAAATGACTGCATCAAAAAATTGAGAGAGCAAATCAAGAAGTTCAAAGAAAGACATAAGGATGTCAATGAACAATTGAAACAAGAAAATGAGAACATCATCGGACTAAAAGTGCAAGTGGAAAAAAAAGGAGAATTGAGGAATGTCTAAATACAATTCTAAAATGTTAGACTAATGAATGTAGAAAGATTGAATAAGAAGTGGTAATTCTGAAATTAGATCTAGAGAAAGCAAGAATTCATGAAGATAAATTCAAGACAAGCTCTACAATGTTTGATGAGTTAATTGTAGGTTAGAAAGAATCCAAAGATAAAGGTGGTTTAGGACTTGAAAAAGGAGAAAGCTCAAAAGTAGATCAAATACCTAATGTAGAGAAGACTGAAGACAAGAACAACAATGGAAAGTTTTGGAATCAAAGAAACGATGCTAGAAGACCCCCCATCAGACAACCAAATGCTCAAAGGTACCCATCTTTAAATGGTATTTGTTATTTTTGCAATAAATTTGGACATAGAGCAATGGAATGTAGAAGCAAAATGAATCAGAATGTTCCATCCTTTAATGGTCGATGCTTTACATGCAAGAGATTTGGGCATAGAGAAAATGAATGTAGAAGTCAAATGATGAATGCATACAACAATGGTAGAATGATTCAATCTTTCAATGCTTACTACTATACATGCTATGGATTTGAACATGAGGCTAATCAATGCAAATATAGAATGAATGAAAGGAATAATGCTTAAAGAAATATCATATGCAACAATTGTAATAGACCTGGACATGTTGCTAGATTTTGCAAAAACATAAATTCAAGGAAGGATAATCTAATAAAGAGAAATGAACTAGTTAAAAAGATTGATCCCACTGAAGTAAAAAATGAAATGGAAAAGATTTGGAGAAAGAAAGAAGAGCTTGAGAAAAAGGAAGAATCAGAGACTAAAAATGAATCTATACCACCCTTCAGTGCAGATGATTCCTCCAAGAATTAAACCTAGGTATTGGCTTAGGGGGAGCAACAACAAAAAATCATATAACCCCTTTTCGATATGATATGCCATGTCTTGGCATGAAGATATGAGTTGAAAATAGACAATATGGATCTTTTGGAGAAGACTCCGGAAGAAAATATGCAAATGCAGAGATTTGTGAAGTGATTTAAGGTTTGTTGTTGCACAAAGAAGGTTTTACCAACTTTACTGTTTGGTGTATTAAAGGAAAATTTAGGGAAAAATTGAAGGGATTATATACCTATATCTTGTCGATTTTATTCACTTTTATGAATTTGGAGCAATCAGTGTAAGTTGAAGCGAATTCAAGAGTCTGAAGGTGATTTGAGAAGCAGAGTATCCAAACCTTAATTCTGGTTGAGCAAGAAAAAGGTATTTATCATTATCCAAAGCTGAAATAGAATTTATTTTTTGAAGCATTTGAATTCAGTAGAGATGGCAACACCTACAGTACTGAATGTGAGTGATAAACCCTAACCGAAATTCAAGAAATATCCCATGAAAGTGTTTGGGAATGACCTTCTTGGTGCATTTTTGAGTATTCCATATAGGGTTTTACCTACTAAGGGCACTAGGGAATACATCCATGAGAAGATGGAAGAATACAACCATACAAAACTTACAGACCTATGTACAAATCATTTGACTAGAGAATATTTCAATATCAAACCTGAATATGAAAACCTAGTGAAGAAGAAACTGGATGTCTGGCAGTTGTTCCCATGCTTCATCTATGATGATGAACTTAAGTATGTGATAATAGCATTAAGTAGAGTGCATGATAAATTCTTATGGACTGATACGTATGGATTGCTAACTAAGGAAGTCATAGGGGAGATTACTAAACTTTGTGACACCAAACCTATACCTATGTTGAAATATATAAAGAACAAGGATGTAATGGAAATAACTGGAGCTACATTTAACCAAAGGGCTCTCACTATGAACACAATATAAAATCCTACGGTAAGATATGCATCTATGGTCATTGGATACAAAATATACTACAAAAATAGAGAGAATTATGTGTCTGCTATAGCAATTTATGTAGCCCATAAAATGACGGAAAAAGGAAAAGATTATGATTTGTGTGAGTTGCTTCAGTAACAACTTTTTGACAATATGAAGCAAACTAAGGATAAGAAATACCCCTTCAAATTTGGTCCTTTGGTAGTTTTTTTGCTTTTCTATTTTATGAGGGAGCTTCCAGGAAGAAGAAATATTACATGGAGCAAAAGCAAGCCTATAGCCCATCAAATCTTTGAACATCTACGCAACATTGGTGATATGAAAGCTCAAGATGAGGCTCGTATTGCTTTCTTCATAGTATTTTAGAAGGGAATGCAAGAACAAGAGAGAATCCCTAGGTCTATGGTGGAAAAATATCAAAATGATATCCCATTTATGGTCAAAACTGATGAATGAATCATTGAAGCTATGGAAGCCAAAATTGTCTAGATTCAACCACTTGGATATGAGATCGCTGAAAATGAAGCAGATGGTTATATTGGTATATCATTAAACAGTCCTAAGGACCCTACTCAAGAAAGACATAGAACATATGAGGAGAAATCCTTGAAAGTGCACATGGAACTGAAAAATCCTGAGATAAAATGGAATGTGAATAAAATGGTACATAATTATTTCAAGGACAAAGGATTCACATATGAAAAAATACAAAAGTTAAAATAAAAAGCAGAGGGAGAAACAAGCACAACATGTGGGACCATCGGACCTAGAAGATCTAGAAGAATTGCTTCCACTAGTATTCAATAACCCTCTAGATTAGTTTCTACCTCCAACAGAACCAAGAGAACAGAGACCAGGTCTTCGACAACAGAAGAACTTCAGGAGGAGTAGACCACAAGGCCTATAAAGAGAAAGAAGACTACTTTGACAGCATCTATTGCTGCTACATCAAAAAGCATAAAAGAGAAAGCTAGGAGAGAAAGGGACTTGAGTGTACAATCTAAAGAAGAAGAAGAAGAGGATGAAGGTTCCCCATTGATGATCGAAAGAAGTGCTACTGTTTCAAAGACACAAAGAATAGATATTTCTAACACTCCTGATGATGAATAATTTGAGAAGGAAAAGGAAGCCTTTCGGGTACATGTACATAAGCAAGTGAAGGAAAGAAAAAATAAATCAGATCCAGCAAAACCAAAGAAGAAAAATAAAAAGAAGACATCTCTAGAAAGATCGCTTAGTCCAATGAATTTGGACTTATTCAAAGGTATGTTGCATCATGATATGTTGGAAAACTATTGCATTATACGAAAAGTAAAATGAGAAAAATAGAGCCACAATAATAGAAGCAATCATCAAATTCATTGTCACAATGGAGGAAAATATGGAAAAACATTAGGAAGAAAGTTGTTGATGTTGTGTGGAAACTCCTATTAGAAAGAAGAAAAGAAGAAAATGAAAGGGAAGAGAAGATCATATCAAATGTTGTGGAGAAAATTATATTTTCTTTATCTGATGCTAAAAAGGCCACACTAGCCCAAGTACTTAGTGAATTCAAAACAAAAAGAAGAGTCACACTCTTAATGGGAAGATATCAGGATCAACTTGATAGAACACAAAAGAAAGGTTACTGATATTGCACAGAAGTATGAGATGATTCCCATTGCCTCTATCAGTAAGGGACAAGATTCGACAGATGAAAACATAGGTGCTACTGATACAGAAGAAAATTTGGATAATATTCCTCTAGAACCAAAGTAAGAAATTGTTGAAGATGAGGATGTTGTTGGGACTAGAGAGGAAACCACAAAGGATGACACTTCTATTCCTTCGATAACTCAGGTGACTACAGATCAAGGCCACCCAAAGACATATGTTCCTCCAATAGATATAGAAAAAAACATCGGTGAAGGTGAGAAGCATGATATAGTCAATGAGAAAAGGCATGAGGATGAAAAGAATTTGGAGAGACGGAATGATGGTGAGAAGGAAGGAGAAGATGATAAAAATGAAGATAATGAGCAAGGAAAGAAGGACAAGGATGATGAAGACAAAGATAAAGATAAAATCTTCGGTGAAGAAGAAGAAAAGTCTGATACTAGAAAGAATGAAGAAGCAGAGAAGTCTAAGGATTTACCTAAGCCTTTCGGTGAATCCTCCTCTGATAACCCTTTAGAAGGTTTGTTGTCTAAACAGTTAAAGTTTTAACCAGTTTTTTCTTCTCAATTGTTGTAGTTGCCCATGCAACAGGGCAGTGTTGATTTGGAAAAGCTACCTCCTATATATAAATTGCAGCTAAGTGATGTGTTTAGTGCATCTACAAGAAAATAAATCATTAAAACATATCAAAAGAGAAATAACTTAATAGATGAGGTCGTAAAGGAATTATAGGAGATCATTCCAAGAACTAATGTTGATATGATGCAGGAGCATCCTTGGTTCTTGGAAATTTTGCATCAACCAAAAATATTTCCTTTCAGTTTTGTTCTTATTCTGTTCCTATTCTTGTTTGAGTTGGTAGATCCGGTGTTTCTTCATGTTTGCTCGCCAGATCATGCGTACCTAGGATTTCATTGTAGTTTCCCAAGCAAACTTTCAAATTGTTATTTGATTCCTTTAAGGAATATGCCTCCAGATTGAAAAGACAAGTAGAAACAGAGGTTGAGCCAAGGATTAAAGCGAAGAAGCTAATGGATATCACAAAACAATGTGCACTGCACATGCAAAAGTTGAAGAATTCTTGAAGGAAGTACAAGCCTGTGAAGAAGGTGCAAAAACACTATTTTTGTATTGCATGAAGTGGTTGGATGCCACACAAGGGATAAAAGATGAAATGGACTCAATTGAGTCCCAGATAGCCAATGCATCAAAAGCTTATGATCTGGAACTAGATAGAGAGGATACGACTTAGATTGCTATAGTAGACTTGCATGATAGATTCTTCACTTTGCAGAGTCAGAAGGAAGAGATTATCAAGTAGCTTGCGAAGCTAAGGGACTTAGTAAAAATAGAGCACAAACCAATCTCAAGTTCCCTTGCTAGTATTGACAAAATCTCAAAGATAAATCTTACACCTAGTACTATAGAAGAAGGAGAGGAAATATTGATAGAGCTCGAGTCTCTACATAGAGTGCTTGCAGCAACAAAGAAGAGCTAGGAAGAAGGAAAATCTTCTTGGCAAGCTATTCTTCAAAAGCTTCAAGGGTCAACATCTTTGGGTTGACCATTTCTATTTCTATATATCTTTTATTTTTTCATGTTTTCAGACTCATTGTACATATGTAGATGTATTAGGAATTTTTGGTTAGCTTCCTAAGGGGGAGATAGTTCAGTTTATACATATGTCTTGAGGGGAGCACCATTTTCCCTTGATGTCAAAGGGGGAGAGATACTTGTGGAGAAATGTAATGTTTTGTTTGGAACATGTTGCCATCAATGAAAATGGGCGAGATTGTTGAAAGAATGAAGAAGGTTTTCATTAATGAGGTGTCATTGATGTCAACACTACATGATGGATGTCAATCAATATGATGGATTCTTATAGAAAAGTTATTTTTCAAAGTTACTTTTGGCTAAGTGTCTACACCAACAGCTTCAACACACAGTACCCTCCAAAAATTTGGTTCACATTTGTTCATCCTATCAGATCTACTTATGCGATTCTAGTATGTTTTTCATGGATATCACTAGCATATTATTTCAGAATTTCAATTGTTTTGGATAAGTGGTTCAAAAGTTGCAAGTAACAAAAGTTTGATAGATATGGTTACATAGTTTTCTATGTATTGGCTATTACCTAAATGGTTTGCCTTCCTCCATGGATTTGAGTTAGACATTGCGGTAGAGAGTGTTTACAAGTGTTAGTACATTGTATTTTCTAGTTGGCATGACTTTTTGAGGTCCACATATCCTATTGTGATGATCAATTGGAATATTTTACTTTTTGGTTTTATTCTTGGCCGACTTAAGGTATGCAAAGAGTTATGAAGATAAAATATATGATGTGAATGGAAAAGGGAGTTGTTATAGGTCCATATCGACCTATATTTCTTGTGTTTTGGGTGCAAATACAATTTTGGTTTGAATTGGGTGCCAACAAGGCACGTATTGTATAATTTGAGGCTACATCCAATTAGGCCGACCTAATTGATGTTTGTGATGAAGTTTAGTTTTATATATAAGGTTGATTTGAGTTGATGAAGGATAAAATCTAATGCATACATGATTTGAATGCAAGCAGTGATATGAAGTTTTGCAGAATCATGTGAATAGGTTGTGAGTGTTAAGAAAAGGTATGCGAATACAAAGCAAAGCAAAGACTTGTAAATCTGAGTTGATTCAAGTATGTTATGAGCTTCAAAGGAACTAAATCCAACATATGTTAGATGCATTTCTCTCAATTCAAATTCTTGTTGTGAGGCCACCTCTTTGTATCTTTCTTTTTTCTGTGAACAATGAGTTCACTTGGATAGTGAGTGTAGACACATAAAAAAATTCATTAAAAAGCATCCTCTTATTCAAATTTTTCCAATCATCAAATAATTTGAATATTATATTATTATTATTCTTCATTATGTCATAATATTAATTTCCTTCTTTATACCACAATTTTCATATATTTAATCCATTTAATAATATTATATGACCATTTTAATATTCTCCATTACATCCTTCTTCTAACCTCTTTCACACCCGATTTATCACCTATTTATCTTATTGCACATCTTCTATTCCACTCATCTCATGCATTTGGGATATACATCTCCAAGTCAATCTTTTATCCCACATTCGTTTTGTAATCTAAATTCACCCCGAGGATGCCTATTTAAACATAGCCCCCTCTCATCTTTAATTAATTCATGATCTTTGCATTTTCATTATCTTTGTATCCATTTTTAGTACTCTTTGTTTTGCACTTTTTTTTATATCTATTTGCTCATAGTATATTTGCATTCATCACTAGTATTTGACATCTCTCTCATTTTATCTTCATTTGAATATCTCTCATATCCATCAATCATAATCTCTTGTGCGTGCTACTAAGATCACCTATTTCTCAACACAAGATTGCGATTGTAGGAAAACAATGCAGTAAATCCCTGTTAGCATGCTTGTGTGTTTAGATTAGATATTTGTTTTTGCATGTGTGTGTTTCTTGTAGGTAACTTCATTGAGGATGTTGAAAACCTGAATCATAATTCAATAATATTTCAAACCCATTTTTCCTCCATCTACAAAATGGTGAACCCGACGTGAATTATAAATAGATGGTGTTTGATTAGAAAAAAAATATCATATGAAATTTTTTCTAGTTTTTGTACACACGGTGCTTGATGTGTAGAGTTCTTTGAATTGGATGCACTGTAATCGATTATATCCTTAAAGATTTCCCTTTCTGTTCTAGATTGTAACAACATATTGGGTACAACTGAAACCTTCTCTATTCTTGAAGATCCCAATCCCTATCTCACTTTCACGATGCTCTCATATAAGCGTTCTCCAGGCCACATCTATCATGTACTAGATTCCTCCACATGCCTTCTCTCAGTCATTTTTTCGGATTTGCACTTTACTCGACCCTATTTAGAGTTGTGATTTTCTACATTGAAGGGAGAATTCCAAAGCAAACTAAATAACGTCGTATTCCTCAGGCCTGCAGCTTTATCGTTCTTGCATAGCTCTTTTCACTACCTCTTTTGCTACCTTTTATCCTCCCTCATTACATCAAATTCCAGTATTAAATATATGCAATCATTTTCGTTGCCAAATACCACGCATGCTCTCCCATTCTCAAACTTCCTTTTCAGGTTTAAACTTAAATTCGATCTGCACAAGTCTTTATATCATCATTGTTCCATATCATTTTTCCTAAGGTTGCATGCGACTTAACAAGGTTTGAATTTGTCAACAAGTTCCCCCTCCTTAAATGTAAGCTACAGTTAGGGGACTCTTATGATCACTACAGATTTTATTTATCTTTTCCTCGACAACCTTTTTACAGACTAGTTGGCTCTGCATGAACTCCTTGCGGCTTGGTTTTGGCATAATCTAGCCAAACTTGTCACTACTTCTTCACAAACACTCGGTCTCTGTGAATTGTGTTTTGATTTAGATTTTTTTTAGTTTCTAATTTTGTTAATTTAGATTTAGCTAGATTTAATTTTAAATTTGGAACTTTATAATTTAACTTAGATTCTAATTTCTAATTCAGTTTAGATTTTAAATTACTAATTTAGTTTAAATTTAAGTTTATAATTTAGTTTAGATTATTACTAATTGAATTTAGATTTATGTTACTAATTTAGTTTAGTTTCTAATTTAGTTTAAATTTAAGTTTCTAATTTAGTTTGGATTTAGTTTTAAGTTTATAATTTAGTTTATATTATTACTAATTGAATTTAGATTTAAGTTACTAATTTAGTTTAAATTTAAGTTTTTAATTTAGTTTGGATTTAGTTTTTTTTTTTAATTTTAGATAAAATTTAGATTTTAGATCTTTTACAATTTTGAACTTAGAGCTAGATTCTTCTAATTTAGTTAGATTTAAATTTTTTAATTAGATTAATTAGATTTTAGAGTAAATGTTAGTTTTTTAATTTTTAGTTTAGTTTTTTTTTACTTTTGGGCTAATTTTGTTAATTTGGCTTTTGTGCAGGTTTGCATGTCAAAGACTTGAAAAATGAAAACACAAACACACGTTTGTCAAAGACTTGGAGGCTTGAAACTACTAATGACATTTGGTGCAAGACGTTTCTTGAAGACTTGATTTTTATAAACCGATTGTCTTTTAGTATAGCAAACATTTTGATTGGTTCTTAAAAAGAACTTTGGTTGTCGTGTTTGGTGCACTTGCACATTATGTGTTACCTGAGCTAGTGTGTACGTATCCTCTCCCCTCTCGCACTTGTGTGATCCTGGGTGACAAGAAATGCACATTGGTCTCCTTTTTTATTTTTAGGAGAGGCTTGACTAGGGATTTCATCACCTCAAGGTTTGACCTCGAGCATATTTTATGGCAGGCTATATCAAAAGGGGAAGAATGAAAGTTGTACCCCAAGGAGTGGCTAGTATCGTTTGAAGCCAAGTCGCGAGACCCTTGGTTCGTCGAGACTTGTTGGTGATGAGAGTGGGAGTGGGCCCCCAATTCTCAGGCTAATACAGACAGGCTCTCTGTTCATGGTAATCCCTTACTAGACACCTCTTTTTTTTAGTAGCCAAAATCCTTCTATTTGCTGGCGCAAGAGGTCAAACCTCTGAAGTCGTCCCATGTTTTTGCAGTTCAAAGTAGAGATAACAAATTCCTTGAGATCTTCAAGTCTTTGGGAATTCAAATTTTTGTATGCCCGAGAAGTGAGTATCATGGAGGGGGACCAGTGCCACCAAAATTCTAAGCTATCCACTCTGAATAGGTGTGGTTGGAGAAATCCAAGTGGGAATCCAACAAATATTGTCTTAGCTAGCCTAGGATTTGTACTTGAATGTTATTTTATTGCAACAATAAAAAACAAACAAACATTTTCAGTCACGATCAAACACCACACTTGACCTTTGAATCTCAAAACTTGTCCAAAGATCAAACTCAAAAAATCATTTTGTCTACTGTGTCTTGCATGTGTGTTCAAAAAATCTCAAACAAACATCACACCTAGGAAATCTGTAACCTCTCAAACTTGCAAACCCAAAAAGTCAAACATTAAAAACATCCAAAATGAACGTATCACTTGAATCTTTTGGGGCCATCATCCTTCAACTTTTTATATTTCAATCCTTGCAATCTGTACAGTCCTTGCATATCCATCATTGGTCAAACAAACCTTTAGCATTGCACTTAGGTTATTCTTCTTAGGTCTTGAAATCAAACCTTTGGCTACTAGTCACCTGAATCACTTGAGGTTTATCATACTTGAGTTAGGGAATTACCATCGTCCTTGAGTAGGGTGGTCCTTTTTGGAGTTCATCATCTCATACACACCCTCTCTTGATCACTTATCCTTGTGTCTATCCATCATAGCATAAGTAAAGCCTTGCATTGTAACCAGCTTTAGACCTAGAGTTTCCTTTGAGCTCTTGCATTCTTATCATATCAAGCTTTTCATATCATATCATATCATTCTCATATGTCATATTAGAATCATATCATTTTTCATTGCATCCTAGTCTTAGGTCTCATACATTATCTTGTCTTGGATTGAATATCAGAACAATCGCCCATGACCCCTAAAACAAGAGTAAAAATGTTTCAAGAAGAAGGGGACCCTTGGGGAAAATACTTTGATGGGGAAGACCACATTTGTGTTGCAACTAGTGAAACAAAAGAAACTAATAATGAAGAAATAACCCAATTCAATATAAGTGAAGCACTCAATGATCATAGATTCACCAAAATGCTTATAGAGGTAGTCAAACGTAAGCCACAACAATACTTCAAGGCCCTTGTTCATAAAGGAATCAAAATGCCTCCTGATTTTGACATATCATTACTCACAATGAATGATCAACCTAAATCTAGTGAATCTAAGCATCCCAAAACAAACATGATGATAGAATCAAAGATCACAAACCCTTTTATTTACAACTTGGTTATAAGAAATCTTTAAAGACATCAAAACCTGCACCTAAAAACAATCCTATTTTGGATGAGCTTAGAGCATTGAGACAAGAATTGGATATTCTCAAGAATGGTAAAATATAATCCCACAAGTTCTCCATTGAAGATATATGTCCTTACCCTTTCGATCCAAGCATACGAATGCCACCTTAGTGTAGTCGTCGAGACATACCAAAACTTGATAAATATAAGGGAAAATGAGATCCTAAAGACCACTTAAGAGAATTTTGTGTTGCTACATTTGAATTTGTAGTTGATGATACATACCTTATGAGATTATCTCCTCATAGTCTAGGAGGAGAAGTTGTGGAATAGTTTTCATGATTACCCCTGATCATCAATTTTTTTCAAAAACTGGCTGATAAATTTGTCTCCAATTATAGTTTCAACTGTGAACTTAAAGTGGCCATGACAAACCTTTTTAACACCAAACAAAAACAAGGAGAATCTTTTGTGTCCTTTTTACAAACATGGAGACATTTAACAAAATGATTACCTTATGACATTCCAGACAAAGAATTTGTTGACCTCTTTTGTCAAAATTTGAACAAGGAAATTGGAAGGGAACTTCACCTTAAATGCTTGGATTCCTTTGATGAAGCCATAGTAATGGGATTTCAAATTGAACAAACTCTCATTGATGATGAAACTATTAAACTTAATAATGACAAAGATAAAAAATCAGTCTCAAGCAACAAGACACCTTTTAGGATTAAGAACAAGAATGTAGTCAATGATAGAGTTGTTGATGCAAAAAAAACTAAAACATCATCACCTATCTACAACCTTAAAGGTTCATATTTAGATAAAGAAAAATAAAAACAAAGAAGTTTCCCTAAGCAAAACTTTACACCATTGGGACAATTTCTTGAATCCGCATTAAAGAACTCCTTGAAAATAATCTTATAATGTTACTTGAGATGAAAGAATATAATCCACAAGTCAAACCCCCATGGTGGAATGAGGATCACTTTTGTGACTATCATAGACACAAAGGACATAACACTAATAGTTTCAATAAACTTCGACATCTAATACAAGACCTTATTGATGATAGTAAGATAGCAGTTGATGGACACACTCCTTTTGGTAACTTTGATAGCAAGATGTTTAAAAACCCTTTCCCTAAGCATGACAAGGATAAAGGAAAGTCCCTTGAATCTAGTGATGGTGTGAACTATACTACTACTAAGTATGACTACATCATAAATAACATCGGTGAGGTTGATAATCATGTAAACACTTTCATTATAAAGTCAGATAACCCGATTGCAATGTTACTACCCCTAGAGGCACAATTACCCTTAGAGGTCCTAATTCAAAACCCACTACACCAACTTCTTAATACAACCTCATAGATCATTTAGGTAAAATTCCCACACAAATTTCTATACTTTAGCTACTATGCCTATCTCCTAAGCATAAATCTATCCTAGATAAAGTGCTTGCTATTGCTACAGTGCTTATAGACGTACATGTGGATCAAGTCCAAGCTATGGTGGGACACATCACCTCTCCTCACACTCTCACTTTTATAGAGAACGATGATTCGTCCATCCGACAACCGCATAATGCACCTTTACACATTGACGTCCTTGTCTATAATGTCAAGATCAAGTGAGTTCTAATAGACGGAGGAGCAAGTCTTAATATTTGTACTCAAGAATTGATTGCAAAATTAGGGTTCTCTAAAAATGTAGTTAATCCGAGGAAAAATATTACCATAAAGGCATATGATGAAGATGAACGCTCATTTAAAGCATCAGTTACTCTACCAATCAGAGTTGGCCCTGTGGTAAAGGTTGTGGTTTTCCAAGTTCTTGATCTCCCTCTGACCTATAACATCCTCCTTGGAAGACCTTGGATTCATGCAATGCAAGCAATACCTTCTACATACCATTAGTGCATTAAATTGCCACACAATGGTGTTGAAATCACAATACAAGGGGGACCCTAACCCTTTCATGTATTTCCATAATCTAAGTCCTAAAATTGAAATCACAATCCCAAGGAACCATGAGGTATTTCCTTTTCGCGCATATGTTGGTCCTGAGTCCTGAAAAGAATCCACCTCAAAATCTAATGAAGTTGAGATCAAAATACAAATAAAAGAACAAGGAGTAGGAGAATATACCTTAATCATGCTCTTTGCATTGAAAAGCTACCTTTATCTCCCCACACCTATGGAAAACCACATATGACTAAAACCACATCAGATGTAGATACTACATTGATTTGTAAATCAACTACTTTCAAAAAATGAGGATCCCTTTATAATGAAACAAAAGAAGTTGATCTCCTGAAATGGCTATACAAAGATGAAGATACAGAAAAAGAACAAACTGAAAAAATAGAGACAAAGATACATGTGGAACAGTATGGTAAAGGATTTGATCTTATGAAACAAATGGGATATGATGGTAAAATTCCTATGGGCTTATAGAAATAGGGTATCTTGGAACCAATACAACCTAATCGTACGCAAAAATTCCCAGGCTTAGGATATGACACGTAGAAAGATAAGACCTTGAGTACTGCATGTACTTCAAGTAAGGAAGTAGAATCCTCTAATGCTACACAGACAAATGAGGAAAGTGCCATTGATGACTTAATTAACATTTATGACTATGATAGTGTCCCTAACCTTGAACCTGATCATAACATTTGTACCCTTGAATCCATTCAAAATCTTGACTTAAATCATGACCCTTTACCCCTAGTTCACCCTAAACTCATTGATTTGGATCAGCAGGGACCACCACAATTAGATGTATTTCTAAATGATGAGGCAATCATAAAATTTTTGGGAGCATGAGAAGATACACCTCTTAAGGATCATAAAGCAGGTTTCGCCATAGAACTCAACAATGTGACTTACTTTGGGGAAGGTGCCAAGCCTTTCAATCACAAAATTATTGAAAATATAAATAGGTCTTCTAGTGAAAACCATTCTACAGTGCTATTAGACCTGAAAAAAGTAAAAATAAAGGACGTATCCAAGGGTGAAAACCTCTCTAAGGCACCTAAGGATGGAAGGCTTGACACACTTCCCCTAGCACTCTATCATGAAAAATCATCTATGTTGGTGGAGAAGATAGTACCAACAAATCTGGGCATAGAAGAAAAACCAAGGATAATTCACCTAGCAAAATCATTAACACGTGAAGAGAGAATAGAGCATATACAGTTTTACAAGGAAAGACAAGTCAACTTTATGTGGTCCTATGAAGACATGCCAGGACTTGATCTAGATTTAGTAATGTATCACTTGTCTTTGCCACCAAGGGCAAAACCTGTTAAGAAAAAGCTGAGAAAAATGCACCTGCATATCGCTCTTTGGTAAAAGTTAAATTACAAAAGTTGCTAGATGTGGGGTTTATAAGACCTATTGACTATGCTGATTGGATTTAAAATTTAGTACTAGTTTCAAAACTTGATGGAGGTATCTGAGTTTGCACAGATGTCAAAGATTTAAGCAAAGCTTGTCCTAAAGATGACTTCCCATTTCCAAACATTGGCATGATAGTGGATTTGACAGTAGGACATGAAATATTATCCCTCATGGATGATTTCTCAGGCTACAATTAGATTAAAATTTCTCTTGAAGATCAAATTAAGACAACCTTCACTTGTCCTTAGGGAACTTTCTGTTGGAATGTTATGCCCTTTGGGTTGAAGAACGTTGGAGCCACATACCAACATGCAATGACCACTATCTTTCATGACATGATGCATACCTATTTGGAAGACTATGTAGATGATTTTTTGGGAAATCCCACACCAAGCTGAACATATAAAGATCATGGAAAAAATTCACAATATTAGAACAGTACAAGGTCCGATTGAATCCAAAGAAATTTTCCTTCGGGGTAATCTCTTAGAAACTCCTTGGATACATTGTCTCATCTAAAGGAATTGAAGTTGATCCTACA
This sequence comes from Sequoiadendron giganteum, assembly GCA_007115665.2. Lineage (NCBI taxonomy): Eukaryota > Viridiplantae > Streptophyta > Pinopsida > Cupressales > Cupressaceae > Sequoiadendron > Sequoiadendron giganteum. The sequence continues at coordinate 467,473,395 of CM021106.1, read as the reverse complement.
AAAGTAAGGCTATACTTGAAATGCCTCCACCTAAGAATATCAGTCAGCTACAATCATTACAAGGAAAACTTCAGTCTATCTGCCATTTTATAACACAACTTGCGGATAAATGTCAACCATTTCAGCACCTGTTACACAAGAATGTTCCATTCAGATGGGATGACAAGTGTGAAAAAGATTTTCAAAAATCAAAGAATATCTGATGACACCACTAGTATTAGTACCCCTATAGATGAAAAGCCTTTACTTCTATATATCCACAACCATCACAGCATTGGGGGCACTTTTGGAACAACATGACTCTGAAGGAAAGGAACATGCAATCTATTACATTAGTCATACTCTAGTGCGATATGAGCTCAATTATAGTCCTATTGAAAGAGCGTGCCTTGTCATATTTTTTACCTCACAAAAGTTATGACATTACATGCTTACACACCAAATAAAGCTCATCGCAAAAATTGATCCTCTTAAGTACCTCCTAAACATTTCAACACTCATAAGACGATTGGCTAAATGGGTGGTGATTCTTAGCAAGTTTGATATTGAGTACATAGAAATAAAAGAAATCAAAGGACAATCTATAGAAGATCAACTTGACGATGCTCTTGTGACAGATAATCATCCTCTTATTACAGAGTTCCCTAATGAATCAATCTTCAACATGGAATATACACATCTTTGGACTTTATATTTTGATGGCTCCTTCACACAAGGTGGTTTTGGTGCTCGTATTCTCTTTGTCACACCGTAAGGAGATTGTATACCTAAAGCTTATAAGATACAGTTTCCATGTACCAAAAATATTATAGAATATGAGGCATTAATTTCTAGGCTCTATATGGATATACCATGGAAAATCCTAGAGTTGTGTGTCCTTGGTGACTCTCAGCTGGTGATCAGACAAGTTAATGATGACTATAAAACAAAAGACGAAAAAATTGATGCCTTGCAAAAGAATGGTAGATAATTTCAAAGCCTATTTCACATCAATCTCTTTTCAGAAAATCCCCCTGAGATAATAATAGAGCTATAGATGTAATGGCAACAATTCGTCCACTTGTGGAAATTCCTAGCAATGCCGCCTATTGTGAGTTCTTGGTAGAGCCTCTTATAAAAATTGCTTACATTATACCACAATCTAAAATGATTTGTCTTATTGTTGATCCTAATTCTCAATGGTATGGGGATATTTATACCTATCTCTAGAATAACACCTTGCCATCAGACCTATCTAATAAATCCCGCAAAACCTTTATTTGTCAAGCCTCTCGTTATGTAATCTTAGCGAATACTCTTTACTGTTGAGGTCTCAATGGCACTTTACTCAGATGTCTTGAGCATGACGAGGTCAAAAATACTTTACAAGAAGTACATGAAGGTATATGTGGGGCACATTCTAGCTATCCTACCTTAGCCAAGAAACTCTTGCGTATGGGTTATTATTGGCCTACAATGGAAATGGATGCTAATCAATTTGTTAAAAAATGAAATCAATGTCAAAAACATGTAGATTTGATACATGCTCCTGCATAGGAATTGTAATCTCTTGTTACACCATGGCCATTTTATCAGTGGGGACTTGATCTCCTGGGCAAGATAAATCCACCTTCATCCAATGGTCATAAGTTCATTCTTGTTGCCATAGACTTTCACGAAATGGATTGAAGTTGTTCCCCTCACTCATATCACTGGAAAACAAATAGCCACTGTCATACTGAACTATATCATCTACCATTATGGTGTTCCTTTATCCATTATCATAGACAATGATCATTCGTTCAAAAATCAGGATGTCTGTGAACTCTGTGAGAAATTCCATATACATCATTTTTCACACCTTACTATCCTCAAGGTAATGGCCAAGCTGAGGCCTCTAACAAGACCATTCTCAAAATTATTAAAAAGACGATCAATGAAGTTGGTCAAGATTTGCATGTTCAATTGAATCCTGCCTTGTGGGCTTACCGCACGAGTGTTCGCACTCCCACAGGTGCTACCCCATATGCCCTTGTCTATGAATCTAAATCCATCTTTCCCATTGAGGTTGAGTTGCCCTCTTTGCAGGTCTCCTTGTGTAATCAAATCAATGATGATGACTATCGATTTTCCTAGTTTGCAAGAATTGGAATTGTTGGATGAATGAAGACAAACTTCTTTTAATCATCTTAGAGCATACTAGCAGCGGATGTGTCGAAGTTATAACCATAAAGTGAAACCACATACATTTGAGATTGGGGATCTTGTCCTTCGTGAAAATCCTCGCAATCAATAGGATAGAGAAAAGAAGGGTGAATTTGAGCCTAACTAGTTGGGTCCATACATTATCACTGTTGTGTATGGATCTGGGGCATACCAATTATCTACTCCATAAGGTTAATTTATCGGTGATCCCATCAACAGTATGCACATTCGTAGGTTTTATACCCGAGTACTTCAGAGGGTACACTCTTTTAAAGTCCTGAAAAAAATACAAAAAAATGGAAAAACATCTAAAAAATACAAAAAATAGAAAAAAGTCTTGAAAAAATACAAAAATTTGGAAAAAAGTCTTGAAAAATTACAAAAAAGTCCTAAAAAATACAAAAAAAAAGAATAAATAAATAAATAAAGGAAAAAATAAAAAAGTAAAGAGAAACCAATTCGTTCAATGGTGAAAACCACTTCAGTGGCGCCTTGAGCAAGTACCATGGTGAAAACCAAGAAATCAGTGCCATGTGTAGAGGCTTTGCTCCTCTTTCCTTTAGAGATCCACTTGATCTTTCCATCCCATTTCCATTTACGCTCCACTTCATAATAGGCTTTTCACACTCACCATGGCTTGCAAATTAATGTTCGACATTCCCCTCGCTTGCTCGCTTCGTCATGCGTACTAGGTTGGTCCTATCCCTCATTGGAGCATTTCCTTGACCTTAGCTATGGGTTGGGACACTCGACATCTCGTGATCAGAGAAACTATTATCTTTGTTTATCTGCTCACTCCATCGTAAAACTTCAAAAAATCAAATATTCCAAAAATCCAAAAAAATCAAATATTCCAAAAATCCAAAAAAAAATAGATATTCCAAAAATTCATTAAAAAAAATTAATATTCTAAAAATCCTAAAAAAAATTAAATATTTCAAAAAATCCTAAAAAAATCAAATAACTTTAATAATCCCAAAACAGTGACACTTTCAAATCACTACACAGCTCTAAACTCCAACAAAATTAAAACATGCCACGATTGACAATCAAGCAGACATTGAAACATACTTATTAATCCCCCTTTCAACCAAACACATAATCTGTGAAAAGAATCAGATATGTATGGAAGCATGATGCCTTTTTATTTGTCGATCTTTAATTATTTTATGATTTTCTCTGGTGGCATGTCTTTTAGCTTCTCGAGGATGTCGGTGGATTGTTTCTTATTCATAGATGACTCGTCTTAAGACATGGTTACCTAAAATCATTGAAGACGTATGCGTCTCATGTGGATGAGAGCATTCCCTATTTGATAATGTCTTCCATGCAATAAGTATTCAGGTCATCTAAGGTCCTTATACCTAGATGCTTATACTTCATTGCTAAATAAAAATGCAAATAGTATCCAGGTCATCTAAACGTTCATGTTATCTACACACTTATACTAATTTGTGATATAATAAGCTCGATGATGATATAAGCACTTAAAAATCACAAGAATTCTCATCACCTTGCATTCTCCCTTTCATCAATCATTTATTTCATTATCTTTCCCCCTCATTTTCTCTTCATCATTTTGTTCATCTTCCTTGTCACAGAGAAATCAATCAATTGCTTTATCCAACTGATGTATGTCTCTTGAATCAAATCTCAAATCAATAAACTTGCTCCTCAAAATCTCATAACCCCCTAATCAATCAATCAATCAATCATTGTATTGCGCTAGCATCAATCTCACTCAAATTAATCAACTCAATTAGCTTAATCAACTCATCAACCTGGCTATACTAATCATTTTCATCAATTGTTCAGTTATGCCCATCAATTGTGCATTTTCATCAAATGTACATCACCGCTTAGTCACTTGCACAATATCAATCATCTAATCATTTTATCATAATCTATCGAGAGGTCAATCTTCTTACAATCCGTTTGATCAATCTCTCAAGGGTGCATATCATATTTATCATCATCCTTATCATGACATCTCTGGGGCATGTATCAGTTGATCAATTCTTTTTCTTTGAAACAACATGACAAGTTGCATTGTCTCAAAGAGGGGCAAAATGTAGACACATAAAAAAACTCATTAAAAATCGTCCTCCTATTCATTTTTTTCCAATCATTAAATGCATCTGAATAATATATTATTATTATTCTTCATTATGTCATAATATTAATTTCCCTCTTTATACCATAATTTTCATATATTCAATCCATTTAATAATATTATATGACCATTTTAATATTCTCCATTACATCCTTCTTCTAACCTCTTTCACACCCACTTTATCACCTATTTATCTTATTGCACTTCTTCTATTCCACTCATCTCATGCATGTGGGATATACTTCTCCAAGTCAATCTTTTATCCCACATTCGTTCTATAATCTACGTTCACCCCGAGGACGCCTATTTAAACATAGCCCCCTCTCATCTTTGATTCATTCAGATCTTTACATTTTCATTATCTTTGCATCCATTTTTAGTACTCTTTATTTTGCACTCTTTTTTTATATCTATTTGCTCATAGTATATTTGCATTCATCACTAGTATTTTTCATCTCTCTCATTTTAGCTTCATTTGAATATCTCTCATATCTGTCAATCATAATCTTGTATGCGTGTTACTAAGAGCACCTATTTCTCAACATAAGATTGTGATTGTAGGAAAACAATAGAGTAAATCCATGTTAGCATGCATGTGTGTGTTTCTTGTAGATAACTTCATTGAGGATGTTGCAAATCTTAATCTTAATCCAACAAGATTTTGAACCCATTTTTCTTCCATCTTCAATGAGTCCTCCTGGCAGTGAGCCTTTCTGTAATATCTTATAATCAGTTATAACATATTGTGAGTTAATCCTCACCATGGTTTTTCCCTTGGGTTTTCTACGTAAAAATTTTGGTGTTCATGTGTTGTGTGTGGTATGGGTTTCTAATTCTTTCATTCCTTATAATTTTTAAGTATGTTTTGGAAATTGGATGGTTAGTAATTGGATGGTTTAATAGAAACCAATTCACCCCCCCTCTCAGTGTTATGATTGTTCAACATCTTCTAGTGCATATCCAAGAGTCGCTTATCTACTAGTATTTGATCATCACATTGGAAAGAAATGGTATGAGATTCAATAAATCTCTTAAGGAGATATCGGCCCCTAAGTGTTGACAAAAAGAAACTACTTTATAATAAAATAATATAATAGTGTGTTGAATGAGATAAGCTCAAGTATTAAAATCATTGGGATTGGATGAGCATGCAATGATAAAATAATATATGGAAAATTAATGTAGCTTGATGGTAAACATCTAGCATTGAAGGAGTAGATGATAATAATCTTGATGTTAATCCAAATGTTGTTTCTCTGAGTGTGTTTATTTATCACATTATGAAGATGTGATATGAGGTTTAATAAAACTCTCTAGAGATACAATTTCCCAAGTTTTAAAAAACTAGTTACCTCCCTTCTATAACAAAACCTAGAGTTAAATCAATGAGCTTAAGTGATGAAACCATTGAATCTTTCCAAGTGCAACCCTAAATTTGAATCCCCAAGAGATATGGTAACATGTTACGTGGTTCAATCAATCAATGAACTTAAGTGATAAAACCGTTGAAGCTTTCCAAGTGCATGCCTAAGTTCAAATACCCAAGAGACATGTGATAGCATGTCACATAGTTAAATCAAATAACACATCCAACCCTAGTTGTGATGTACAAAAAATAAATAAGTTAGATATAATTTCCAAGAAAATTTTATTGAAAATAGACCCCTCAATCATAAAGAATAAGGTGAATATTATACCACAAGGAGTTGATCAAATCACAGAATGATACTTTAAGTGTTGATACAAGATTTTTCTAGTTGGGGAATTTAAAGGTATCCATGTAATCTGATTTTGTGATGTTACAATGTTCCATAATCAATAAAATAGAAAACTTTGTGCAAGTGATATGAAAAATATAACACAAGTATAGAGAGGGTTCCATTTATAGAAGTCAAACACACTATATTGATATGGAAGAGATAAACTCAATATATAAAATATACAAATGATGGAAAACACATTATTTATCCACATTCCTAATAGGATGTACATTTAGTCCATATCATCAATATTCCAAGAATATACAAAAATATTGGTAACTTAATGGGATCAAGAAGAAAAAAAGATAACTCTAACAACCATGTTAACACATACCATATATAAAAAAGGAAATTGGAATTAACTTGAAAAGATTCTAGCCATCAAAATCCTAAAAGAGGAACCATGAAAACAACATTTAGTTTCCAAAATTTCCTTTCTAGAACACATAAAAGTAGAAACATGATTAAATGTGTCTGAAGAGAAAGATGAATTACACTAACAATCCCCCTTAATGATATATTTCCCAAACCAAAAGATATTGATGAGTTAAAATATTAAATCTAACTATGAGTTAAGTAACAAGACTAAAAATATTTCTCTGTTATACAATCCATTTGAACCATTCCAACAATAATTTTGTAGCACTACCATCTTCAAACTAACCATCCAAGCACATCTTAAGAGAATGTTAATAATAGGAAAAAAAAAACTTGAATCCTAATGTAACAACATAATTCAACCACTAAACAATCTTAGCCATGTCCACAAGCTACTAAATTAGCATGATTCAAAGATGTGAGTCAAAATCCTAAAGTGTGTCAATGAAAACATGTCATCTAAAGGAATGATGATGATGAAGTTGTTTAATTTATATGTTAACTAAACACCACAATCTTTCACTCATAAAAATAAGCTCCCAAAACTTGTAGAATCCAACAATGCATTCCAAAGAGTGAAACTAAAAACCAAAAACTATACTCCACAAGCTTTATCACAACCTTTGCAAAAATAGGTTTGAGACTTACAACCTTGAAACAATCATCAAGACAAAAAAATTGTATCCTTCCTCAAATACAAAAGGGAACAGAAAACCTCAAACCATCATAGTAATTACAAATAAACAATAGTTGACTTCTCTCCATATACATCATTTCCAACAATCTCCAAATCTAACTCTAAGAAGGGAAGAATAAAATAACACAATGATATTGAATTTATGATATGAACCATCCTAGCAAGGTCCCCCACACATCAAATGAAGTATAGGAACTATGCATGATGAGAAGAAATATTCCAATAGACATCAGATCAAACCCCATCACTTACTACCAAACCTAATTAGAATCATAATTGTATTTTAGCATGGTCAAAATAATGATGAAAGTACATAAATTCAAAAATAACATCTCTAATATATAGATCTATAATTTAATTTCTTGCAAATTTTTCAAATAAGAGATCAAATAGAATCTACATGGCAAAGCTAAGGCATTCAAAATAGCAAGTCACAAATTTTCCTTTTGATATTCAAATGGAAGTCAATTTAACCTCATTGTTTCATTACCTAAACAACTAAATATAGAATATAATATACTTCACCAAAAAACAAGTCTTTTGCTCTATCAGTTTGTTAATATCATCTCATCTACATAAGAAACAACCCATGGATTATAAAATATGACAAAAAAACCCCATTTATTATGAACAAGCCACTTTATCAATCTTTGATCTTAAGACAAAAACCTACAAGATTTTAAGCCCTATAGTTTGATACAATGTGACAATTAATCACAGGATCATGTGATCAACAAAAAGAACTCCACACAAGAAGCAATAGTCTTGAACATTCATTTTAGGGACCACAAATGTAATATAATTAATTTAGAAAAAAAAATGAATGAGAAGTTCTAGATATTGATCAGATCAAAACTCTTATTTATATAAATATTATTAATATGATATGGATAGCCTATGCTCAATGACCTCGTATGTAGTCAATGTCCTTACATGTATTCTATTTGTGTATGCCCCAACATTAATAACTTAAATGGACTTGATCAAACCAATGTCATAAATTTAAAAAAGAGATAAAGACACATCTTATAGGCCATCAATAAACATAAAATCAATTGGTACTTTAGACCCATATTCCTTGGACAAAAATGACAATTTAAGATAGAAGAACAACCTCGTCTATTGACATAATTGTCATTGATGTCTCTATAAAATTGAAGCATAGGTTGAGGTCTGAAAGTTGATAACCAACAACTCTCTGCTCTGAAAGATAGGGTTTTACCAGACTCCATTAAAACCCTGTGGTAGGTTTATTCCTTAGATGTTATATTTTGCTGTTGCCCCTGATTTCCCCACTGAGAAGTCACTTAAGTAACAACTTAAGCCATCAATGTCATCATATTATCGGCTTCATTTTTTATTGGTTACTGTCTCGGGTAGTATCTCATCTTATGGCCTATGAAGGAGACTAAAGTTCAACAACTTCAATGTTGATCCTACATACACCATAACGTCTATCGCATGCACCACGTGTCTGATTGCAAGTGGTAAATACGAAGACAAAGAATTGTTGACCGTGTTCGAGATGGAAAAGTTAATTTCGTGGCAAGTTATCATTGGATGAAGACTATTTAATGGGCCAGTATGTCAAGGCAAATTCAAATCAACAGTGCGCAACAAAGGAGAAGATTGGATGGCTATCGCAACAGTGCATAGAAATACATGTTTCTTAATCATTGACTGTGAAGGTGTGAGATGATGACATGTATCCACTCAAGATGGTAGGAAAGGTAAGATCAATGATCGATATTTAAAGTAAACAAATGACTAATTTTTGGAGCTAAACAATTGATGGGCAGTGACAGAGAAGAAACTAATTCGACTGTAATTTTTTTGTAAAATGGTGTAAAATCATTCAAGCGACGGTTTTGATGGAATGCAAAGAAGTTATGGTTAATTATAACTATGGAAATAGTTATTCTCTTAGGTTTGTTGATTCATTTAGTAATCGTTGAGAACATAATTCTGCAATGTGTATAGAGGATATATATAAAATGAATTCAATTGTCAAAAAATGCTACCTCAATTGAACATACCTTACATACATGCAATTTTCGAGGGTTTTCTACACAAAAGTGTGTAGATAGTATTGATTGAAAGAGAAATTGTGTTAGTGAGAACATAGATTGCAAGGTGAGTTGGGAGAAAGGAGAAGATAGTGTTCATAAGAACACCAAGCAAAAAAAGAGAACTTAGTATATGAATTGAAACTGCACATTTCAAGTTAGAGAAGAACTAGTGTCTACATATAATAACTTTTAAGGGTTCAAGAGTTGGTGCCTCAGAAAATTGGGTTGGTGCTCAATTAGGTGTATAGTGTATTTGAAGGTTGATACCTTAAAACATTGTCTTGGGTATCAATATACATGTAAGTTGGTGCTTACAAAACATCTGTAAAATCTCTTATTGTGAGGTTGGATTAGAGCAATAGAATCAAGCAACTTTCTCACCATGGTTTTTCCCTTTTAGGGTTTTCCACGTATATATGGTGTTTTCTTATATGTATGTGGTTTATGTGTGTTTTAATTCTTGTTTGTTGGTTTACATTGATAAAATTGGCATATGCCAATTCACCCCTTCCACTCTCTCAGTGTATTAGTGTTTTATCAACAATTGGTATCAAAGTAGGTAACCCTGAAGAAATTATAACAACTTAAATAAGATCTTGTCACAAGAACACTATGGTAGGACAAGAGGGTTCTTCAAATAAAGCACCATTATTTGATAAAACAAATTATGCTTTATGGTATATCAAAATGGAGACTTATCTAACTTCTATTGGATTCGATGTATGTGTTGGCCCATAGTTGCCATTGCACCAAAAGATCGACCTGTTAATGCCCGATACAACTACCAAAGTTAACGGATCCACGAGAGGCGGTTAATCCATGTCACAAATCCCGAGCCCCTAGGAGTGTTGACCATCTGCCAACAAACTCCCTCTCAACATTGCTTGAGGGGATTCGAACCTAACACCTTTGGCTCTGATACCACTTGTTGGCCCATAATTGTTGTTGCACCAAAAGATCGGCCTATTAATGCCCGATACAACTGCCAGAGTTAACAGATCCACAAGAGGCAGTTAGTCCATGTCACGAATCCCAAGGGGAGTGTTGACCATTTGCCAACAATATGGCAGTGCTTTGTAGATGGCTACACAACACTAGCAACTCCTCCCACTAATCAAGTTGGAAAGAAATCTTGTGAAAATAGTGCTAGAGCAAAGAATGTTATACTATGTGGTTTAACCAATACAAAATTTGTAAAAGTTATGCATTGGAAATCTGCCAAAGACATATGGGAGAAACTACACAATATCTATGAAGGTGATGATAAAATTGTTAGATGCACAAGACAACTGAGAGGGGGGTAAATTAGTTGTATACTTTAAAACATCAAAAACCCTCATTAACATTCAAATATGCATTAGCCCTTAAACCCTTAACAACCATTAAACCCTTATCATACATTAGAAAAATGTAAACATATGAAACAGTAATGCAAACACATCCAAACACATAAGAACACGAAATTTACGTGGAAAATCCAAGAAGGGAAAAAACACGGTGATGATTAGCTCACTAATATATGAATTGCAACACCAAGTACAATAAGGCTCACTATCCAAAGAGATAAAGAAAGGCTCATTGTTGGTGGCTCACTACCAATTTGAACTACTAACAATGCATCTCTCATATGTCAAAGGTGCAGTTCCACTTAAGCACAAACAACTCATCAAACATATTGAAATGTAGAAACCTTCTACTCACTACATCTGGAAGTCATAGGCATTAATCACACTTGATTATATTCACATATTTTGCATCACACACTCTTCTCTTAATCTACACACAAATCATCCTTGAATTTTACCCTTCGTGACCTAAAACAATCTCAATTAGATCAGCCTTAAGGAAATGTATGCACCTCAACCATGCAACAACAAATAGGTCGAAACCAAACACTTAAACATTATAAATGAGTGAAGCCAAACCATGCCACAACTTAATTAGGACCCAAATATACACTAACAAGCTTCTCAACACTTCCTCAAACAACAATTATCCTCTGTAATTAGTGCTAGAAGACCAAGTCAACCAAACTTGCACTAACACTAACAATTGATTGCAAACACACCTCTCAAGGTATGAAAACATCTTGCGGACCACACAAAAACATTCCACAACATCTCATAATATTCCACATCATTAGAATATTCACCACAACTATTACAACCACCTAAAACTCAAGAACACCTTCATTATGTGCAACCAAACATACTCGCACAAACATTCAACACAGCAAACAACTTTGTGGAACAAATTAGCACTTGAAACTTCAATGGAAGGTAGATACAAATGATATAAGCATGTTCCCAAATCCACAACACCAAAACCTTCAATACAGATAAATGCAAAACAATCTCATTTCTACCATACATCTTGTTTCACCAGACATGCATACTATCAAACACATCTTCCACTGTAGTACGATCCAAAAGCTAAAGCTCTAGATGTGACACCTCTGAATACCTCTAATAATCACATACAAACCACATGAGCATATATATTCAATCATGAAGAAATGTGGAGGAAGACATTGAACACCACTCTATCATATTGAACTCTTTTTTATTCAAATTTTCTCAAAAGCGCTTAGAAACCAAGTGAACTAATTTCATCAACAACATTGCTAACATATATACAACACATCTACAACATGCAACACTTTCTAACTACAACAATATCCTCAAACACAAGTCAGGCCAACAACTTCTATAACTATATTGAAGTAGGACATCAATGAAAATACCAGCATGTGTTGACATCAATACCAACAATCTTAGGCACATCACCAATAGTAGTAGCATTCCAATACTTTCTTTATACAAGGATTTGACATCAATGAAAACACCCAAGAAACTCACAAACAACTCAAGCTCCCAATATCTCCAAACTTCCAACAATCTCCCCCTTTGTCATTGATGGAAACACCTTCTTTCTAAAAAGTCATCAACAACAAAAGTGACCAAAAATAATACTACAATAAGCAGTACTCCCCTGATTGGGACAACTCTTTACTCTTCATTCTTTCTCTTCACAAATTTTTTATCTTGCAACACTAGCAATACCTACATTCTAGATCACTCTCCCCCTTTTCTCCTTAGACAATACTCTCCATACACTGTACTAGCTCTCTTCATGTTTTCAGATTCTCTCTCCCCCTATGGTCTTCAAAGCATATTCACTTCTCCACTATGGGTTTTCAACCAACTCTCTCCCCCTTTGACATCAATGGAAAAGGGCCATAAACTCATCCAACTCTCTTGATCTCCCCCTTTGACAACATTCAAAGGTCAACACCTACATACACCACTTGCAACACCAACAAGCAACTACACTCACTCTTTTGCACTATCTTTTCTATATTGATCTATTTTTCTTTCCTCCATGCTCACTTTCTTACACACTCCCCCTTAGGGGCACACAATATGATCCATTTGACTGCACCATACAACAACAATTACTACCTACTCCCCCTGAGAGGTATCCTTCAACCTCAGTCTAGGACCAAGAATGTATCTTGAAATGCTTCTTGGATAGATGCACACACTTATGCATCTAGTTGAAATAAGGAGGGGCAATAACCCCTAACTTCTCTCAAAGATACTCAAAAGTATCTTTTGGAAGAGACTTTGTGAAAATATCAGCAACCTGATCCTTAGTAGGCACATATTCCAACTTCGCCTCATTCTCTACAACTTTCTCTCTCAAGAAATACTGGATTGAGATGTGTTTTGTTCTTGAATAATTTACTGAATTCTTTGAAACATTCATTGCACTTGTATTGTCACACATGATAGAAATAGGTTTATCATATGAAACTCTGATATCTTTCAAAAAATTATTCATCCTTTAACACCTCTGTGCAACATGATGCTACTACAATATATTATGCTTCTACAGTAGATAATGACACTGAATCTTGCTTCTTACTTAGCCATGAAACCAACCTGCTTCCAAGAAAGAAAGCACCACCACTTGTAATTTTCCTGTCATTTACACATCTACCCCAATCTGCATCTGTGTATGCACTCAAGGAGAAGTCAATATCCTTACGATACCACAAACCACAATCTAGAGTTTCCTTCAAATATTTCAATATCCTCTTCACTGTTGCAACATGAGATTCTTTGGGATCTTCTTGCAATGTAGCCACAAGAAAAACTAACCTTCAGTCCACCAATCATTGATCTATACTTGCTCTGATCTATCTTAGGATAATCATAATTCTTGCTCAATTTACAACTAGTAACCATAGGAGTACATACTAGTTTAGAGTCATCCATTCCAAACTTCAACATTTCCTTAACATACTTAGATTGTGATATGAATATACCTTTCTTTGATTGACTAATCTGCAACCAAGGAATAAATTTATCTCCCCACACATTGACATTTCAAATTATTTTTGCATTTCATCTACAAGCCTTTTGCACATACCTTCATTTCCTCTAAATATTATTTCATCAACATATACTACCACAAATAAGATTTATTCTCCTTCAACTTTAAAATAAATATTGTTATTTGTAGTACCTTTTTTGAATCCTTGCTGCAATAAGTATTTATCTAACCTTGCATACCAAGCTCTAGGAGCTTGCTTCAATCCATACAATTCTTTCTTCAATATGTAAACCATATTTGTATCTTCTGACAACTAAAAACCTTCTAGTTGTTCAATGTATACCTCTTCTTCTAATTCACCATTCAAGAATGCAGACTTCACATCCATATGATATACTTTGAAATCTTTATGTGTTGAAAAAGCTAAAAACATCCTGATAGCTTCCATTCTTGCAACCGGAGAAATTTTTTCCTCAAAATCTATACCTTCAACCTGTGAGTAACCTTTACACACAAGTCTAGCCTTGTTCTTGACAACTTTTCCATCTTTATTCAACTTGTTCTGGAATACCCACCTAGTACCAATCACATTCTTATTTTATGGTCTCGGTACCAATTCCCAAGTCAGATTCTTCTCTATCTATTCTAACTCTTCATTTATTGATTTGCTCCAATTCTCATATTTGCATGCCTCAATCCTAGTTTTTGGTTCCGTCTCAAAAAGTAAATAGAAATTTACTTGTTCTTTTGCTTAGCAACTTTTTTTTCTTGTTAGCACACCTTTTCTCTTACCTCCAATGATCTGATCTTCTAAATGATTCTTCTGCACATATTTAGGAGTCTTAGGATTCTTTTCTAGAGCTTTTTCCCCTTCAACTATCAACTCTTTTCCTTTATCTTTATTCTTTTCTTCTTCACTACAAGGGGATTCATCAGATTCATATTCTTCTATCATTACTGAACTTTGATGTGTTTCTTCATCCACTTTAACACTTGCACTCTCAACAATATTCTTCAACCTTTTTATTGTAACACCCGTAGGCCTTTCTTCTTGTAGAGTATCCAAGGAAGATTCCTTCATCAGATCTTGCATCAAAATTTCTTAAGTTTTCTTCATCTCTTTTGATATAACACTTGCTTCCAAAAACTCTGAAATATTTCACAATAGGAGGTTTACCATACCATCTCATAGGGAGTCTTTGAACTATTCGCTCTTTCTTGACATCTATTAAGAATGTAGACTGTACTATGAATTGCTTATCTCCAATAGACATCTGGAAGATTAGCTTCCTTCATCATTTTCCTATCTGCTTCCTAAATTGTTCTATTTTTGAAGTAAATTCACCACCTCTATCAAATGTCAAACATTTGATTTTTAGATTCATTTCATTCTCAACCATATCCTTAAATGCTTTAAACTTGTCTAGAGCTTTTGATTTTTATTTGAGAAATGTAACCCAAGCCATTTTATAATAATCATCAATTAATAACATAAAATACTGGTCACCAGATGAGCTTCTAATTTTGTTTGGTCCATATAGATCTGTATGCACTAACTCCAAGGGACCTGTGGTAGAGTATTCTTTTTTCTTTAATCTTTTATGTGTTTACTTTCCAACTTGACATTCTTTGCAGATTGCATTGATAGGCTTTGTAATCTTTGGAAAATATCTCACATCATCATTAGAACTTATTCTTACTAGGCTATGAAAATTAATGTGACCCATTCTTTTATGTCATAGCCAACTTGCATTAGTTTGAGACATAAAGCACTTTGCACCACTACTTTTGAGTTGATAGACATTACCTCTTGTCCTTGTTCCAGCAACAACTAGAGTATCGAAGCTTCCTTTTCTAATTTCACAACCACCATTCTGAAATATAATATTATATCATTTTCTATGCATTTTCCTACACTTAGAATATTATTTCAAAGACGCTTGACATAAAGACCACCATCTGTATTATGTTTGCCATAAAAAATAATTGAACCTTTTCTACAGGTCTTAGCAGATGTATCATCACCAAACTTAACAAGACCACCATCATACTTTTCAAGCTTAACAAACTTACTCTTACCACCTGTCATATGATTTGAGCATATACTAACAATGATCTAGTAATCCTTCTCCTCTCTAGCATGAAAATCAGTCAACATAGTTCCTTCAATGTTATGACCTATTTTTAGAGTACTTTCCTTCACACATCTTTCAACACTAATAGAATTAGTTCCAGCATTTAAATCCATGAACAAGCATTCATCACTTCCTTCATCCGAATAATCTGATTCTTCATCATTAGATACACCATTGTCCTTTTCAACATAATCTATTTTCGATAAATTCACCCTTATGATCCTTTTGTTTATCATTAGCAACTTTGATTGGTCATTTAGATGCATAATGACCTATCTTTCAACAATTGAAACATTTGAAGGGTAGCTTACCTTTGTTTTTTCTAGTACCCTTTTTCAATCTCCTCACATTTTTTGCTTCCAAGTGATCCCACAATAGTGGGTTACACTTTTTGGCCAAACTTGACATTGAACTAAATTTTTTTAACTAAATCTCCACTTTCGGACACCTATAGTTGCTAAACCATGAGGAATTTGAAGATGATGCAAACTAGTGATTTGTGACATTTGTGTGTAGATTCTAATTTTTTTTTATTTTTTTTTGGAATCAAATTGCATTTTTTTATCTATATCCTTTGATAACTAGTTTTTAACAGTAAACAACATTTTTAAAGAGTGAAGTTTATTTTATAACAACTTTTTTCTATGAAGGATAAAATTATATTTTTTTTGAATTTATATTTGTAACTACAATATCTAGCTCCTTCATTTGGTTTCATAGTGTTTTATTGAATATTTTTTCTTAGTTAAGTTTTGAAGTCAAACCAATTACAATTCAGACGTAGGTGTATTGTATAACATAAATTTTTTTGTATGTATCCAAATTCAATTTTTTTTGGATCAAGGACATCAATACCAAGCACCTAGATATTTTTCAAAAAAAAATTGATAATCTACTATTTTTCCACATGTGCAAAATAAAGAGCTTGATTTTCAGTGAAAAACCTACATTCACAAGAAATAAATAAAAAATATAATAATCAAATTAAATATATTTAAAATTATACTTTTTGGGAAGCTCATAATAAGGAATACATACTTACAAAACATAAATTTTAAATGAATTCATTTGATCCCCCAAAAGGTAAATCAAAAGTGGTTTTTTATCAACATTTTGATAGGTGTAGAGGAGACTCCATTTATTGTTTAAAACTAATAGGGTTCTATCCAAGGGGATTTTATCTAAGGGTGTTTGATCAAACCCTCTTCAATTAAAATCCTTGAAATGGAACCTTTCAAGGCTTAAATCATTATATATTCTAAAAATAAGTGATTTCAGCAAAAATTGGGATGTCCAAGAAAGTGTCCCATTATTGTGGCAGCACCCTTCCACCTCATCAAGATCATCTGGATCTGATCCTTCATCCATTTCCACTTTGGATACTTTAAAAGCAATTTCTTTGTTTGTAGCATCTTGACAAAACTCTCTCATTTTAAAAAAAAATTAAAGCACCAAACATCTGATCTCTAGAATAATTATCCAAATTTTGAGATTCCTAAATAGTAGAAACTTTAGAACTATAAGCTTTAGGAAGACTTCTTAATACCTTTTTCACAACTTCTCTTTCATCTAGCTTTCCACCGAGACCATTGATGGAATTGACAACTTCATCAACTCTGAGAATGTAGGCAGTAATATATTCATCTTCAGACATCCTTAGGGTTTCAAATTTGGATTTGTAATTCTACATCTTCACTTGTTTGACCTTTTCATCTCCTTTATAGATACCTTCCAACTTTGTCCAAATCACTTTAGTAGACTTTAGAATTATCACCTTTCTAAGGTCTGAAACAAAAAGACCACTCAAGATTGCATTCCTTGCTTTTTCATTGTTTTCATAATCTTTGATCTCATCATCACTTGTCAGAACATTTGTAGACATAGTATAACCTTTTTCAATCGACTATCAAACACCAAATCCAAGAGAAACCATAAAGGACTCCATCCTATCTTTCTAGTAGGTAAAGTTTATTCCATCAAACAAAGGAGCTTTAACACCTTTCATGTGTGTCATCTGGGTCTACCTCAAGTAGTTAAGCTTCCTCTTGGGATCCACAACTCGAATACCAATTGTTAGATGCACAAGACAACTGAGAGGGGGGTGAATCAGTTGTATACTTTGAAACATCAAAAACCCTCATTAATATTTAGATCTGCATTAACATAATGTAAACATATGAAATAGTAATGCAAACACATCCAAACACATAAGAAAATTAGATTTACATGGAAAACCTGAGAAGGGAAAAAACACGATAAGGATTAGCTCACTAATGTATGAATTGCAACACCGAATACAATAAGGCTCACTACCTATGGCTCACTACCAAAGGACTCATTATCCATAAGAAAGAAGAATAGAAGAAGGGGTGGCTCACTACCAATTTG
The DNA here is from genome assembly GCA_007115665.2 of Sequoiadendron giganteum. NCBI lineage: Eukaryota > Viridiplantae > Streptophyta > Pinopsida > Cupressales > Cupressaceae > Sequoiadendron > Sequoiadendron giganteum. The sequence goes on along the minus strand of CM021106.1, from coordinate 467,455,333 downwards.
ATCATCTAACAATGCATCTCTCATATGTAGCAGGTATAGTTCCATTGAAGCATAAAAAACTCATCAAACAGACTGAAATGTAGACACCTTCTTCTCACTACATCTAAAAGTCACAGGCATTAAGGCTCGCACTTAGATCATCACACTTGATCACATTCACATCTTTCACATCACACACTCTGATCTTAATCCACACAACAATTCTCCTTGCATTTATACCCTCTATGACCTAAAACAATCTCAATTAGTTCGGCCTTAAGGAAATGTATGCACCTCAACCATGCAACACCAAATATGTCAACACAAAAAACTTCCACAATATAAAGAACTGAAGCCAAACCATGCCACTACTTAATTAGGACCCAAGTCTACACCAACACACTTCTCAACACTTCCTCAAACAACAGTTGTCCTCTGCAATTAGTGTTAGCACACCAAGTTGGCCAAACCTACACTAACACTAATAAGTGACTCCAAACACACCTCTCAAGGTCCATAAACATCTTGTGGACCACATAGCAACATTCCACAAAATCTTATAATATTTCACATCATTAAAATGTTTGCCACAACTACTGCAAAAAACTTGAAACTCAAGAACACCTTCATTATGTGCATACAGACATACTGGCACAGACATTCAACACACCAGAAACTTCAAGGGAAGGTAGATACAAATGAATAAGTAGGTTCCCAGATTCGCAACACCAGAATCTTCACTGCAAAGAAATGCAGAGCAATCTCATTTCTCCCAAACACCTTGTTTTGCTAGTCAGACATAATGTCAAACACATCTTCCACTACAGTACGATCTAGAACCTAAAACTTTGAATATGACACCTCTAAACACCTTTGATCATCACGTCCAAAACACATGAGCATATCTTTAATCATGAAGAAATGCAAAGAAAAACATTGAATAACATTTTGTCATACTGATCTCTCTTTTATTCAAATTTTCTCAAAAGAACTTGGAAACCAAGTGAACCAACTTCATCAGCAACATTACTAACATCTCTGCAACACATCTATAGCATCTACAACATGCAACACTTTCCAAATACAACAATCTCCCCAAACACAAGTTAGGCCAACAACTTCTACAACTATACTAAAGTAGTGTTGAATGCACAAGACAATTGAGAGGGGGGTGAATCAGTTGTACCTCAAAATCCCTCATTAACATTCAAATCTATATTCATTCACTAAATCCTTAAATTTTTTATGATGAATTAACATGAAAAGAAAATAACTAAAACTAAAAGAACTTAACACCATGCACAAGAGAACACCAGATTTACGTGGAAAAACCAAGAACGAAAATACCATAGTGAGGATTAGATCACAATATAAGTAATATCAACACTGAATACAATAGGGCTCACTGTTGGAGGGCTCACTGCCCAAAGAAAGAAAAGCTCACTGCCATAATAGAGAAGAAGATAGAGAAGGAATGTTACAAAGATAAAATCATCTAAATGCAACAGAGAATCCTCCACAATGACATCAACACCTTTGCAACATGATTGAATCTTCGTAGACACCTTCTACTCATTGCATCCAATAATATAATAGATGAAAACTCGCACTGCACTTCTCAATTTCGCACTCTAAAAACTCTACAATTCGCATCTATCTTAACGTCATCAACACAACTCTTATTTATACCATCTTCAACCTTGAAACCTTTTCCAAGGTCAGTTATGCACCTCAAATGTACAAATTCAAATTAGATCGGTGCCAAAACACTTCCGTGGTAGGTAGAAGTAAAAGTGGACCACATCACACCTTAGTTGGGACCTAATTCAACAACACCATGGTACAACATGCTTCTACAAATAATTATACATCGTAAGTAGTGTAAACACCAGGTCAATCGCTACATATGTAAACACCATTAAACTTTTAAGTACATGCTTCCTCAAACCCAAGGACAACTTGTGAACCTCACACCATGCTTGAACATTATCTATAATATTCCATAAACACCTTGAAATCCAATAAACTCCTTCACAACAACTTCCACTTGAAGAGTGAACACACCTAGTACACTCAAACAACTCTACTATATAGTGTTACTTGAGAAACCATCTTCCAAAGCACCAAACCTCAACCCACCTTGAGTGAACAATGATACTAACACAATCAACACATCCTTAGAATAGTAAGACCTGAAGCCGTTCTACAAAGAAACAAGGAGCAAAGACATTTCTCATAGGCACCTCTGCAATACACAATCACACATTGGTGAACACAACTTCTTATGTATGTCGATCTAGAAAACCAACTCTTGAATATAGCACCTCTGAACTACTCTCACCAACATATTTGAATCTCATAGGCAGATATTCAACCTAGAAGAAACGTGGAGCCACACAAGAACACACCTCTATAACCTAGAGCACCACTACAACACACAGTTTCCTCTTTTTATCAAATTTTCTCAAAAGCACTTGGAAACCAAGCACCAGATATGCATCCTCATCATCTTTAGTACTTCCTCAGACATAGATAGAAGCTTATCAAAGCAACACTAGAGGTTAGCATCAGTAGCTTTACTAATGAAAACATAATACAACTAATCAAAGCATGGAAAACATCAACCGCTCATACTCTTGCAACAATCTCATTCAACAATAGACATAAATGGCAACACCGGCTTGTTGACATCAATGAAAACACTAAATTCTTACCCTTGCAACAAGTAGGACATCAATGAAAACACCAACATGTGTTGACATCGATACCAACAATCTCGGGCACATCACCAATACCGGTAGCATTCCACTAATTTCTTTATAAAAGGGGTTGACGTCAATGACAACACCCAAGCAACTCGCAAACAACTCACGCTTCCAACATCTCCAATCTTCCAACAAAAGTCAAGCAAGCAAAACTGCAAACTCATAGAGGTAAACTTGAGGCTCTAAAGATGAAAGATGATGAGAATATTGCTTCCTACATGCTTAGAGTAGATGAAATAGTGAATTCAATCAGAGGTCCCAAAGAAGACATAGAAGACAAAGTGGTTGTAAATAAAAATTTGAGATCTTTACATAGAGATACGATTCAAAAGTCTCTGCAATAGAAGAAGCTAAATATTTGGATACGTTCTCTATGGTTGATTTGTTTGGATCTTTAACATCATATGAAATGAGAAGTAAAAGTTCAATTTCAATTAAGAAAGAAGCAACATTTAAGGCTTCAAAATTCAAGAGGAATGAAGAAGAATCGGATTCAATTACCAATTCAAGCGAAGAAGAAGCAATTTTTGTTAGAAATTTGAAGAAAGGTTTTGGAAAATACAAAGGCAAACTACCTTTCAAATGTTTCAATTGTGGAAAAATTGGTCATTTTGCATCTAAATGTCCCTTTGATGGTAGTGAAAAGGAAGATAGCACTAGACAAAAAGCTTCTAAGTATAAGAAAAGCAAATTTAGTAAAAAGAAGAAGAGTCTTTATGTAAATGAAGAAATCATTTCTTCTGATGATTAGTCATCAGTAAGTGAAAAAGGTGAAACTTTGTTTATGGATGTTGAAATCAAAGAAAATAAAAATATTATTGCAGAAGAATGTGAAGATTCCAATGAGGAAGAAGAAGGCGAATTTGACTTGGAGGGTGAACTGATCTTTTCTTTAGCTGATCTAAAATGTGAAAGGAAACAAAATGAAAAATATAAGTTGAGAAAAAGCTTGTAGTAGACTTGAAGTTGCAACTAGTAGAATCTAAGAGGATAGAAGAAGTAACTAATTTGGATTTAAAAAATAAATTAAAAGAATGTCAAAATTTAGAGGTTGAAGTTGTATCTCTACGAAAATAATTAGAGAAAGTAAATACACAATTTACTATAAGCCTCAAGTTTGGAAAACAAATTTAAATTCTTGATGGTATCATTGATAATAAAAAATTCATCTTCATAAAATTTTTGGTCTAGGTCATGTTGAAAAGTTTGATGTATCTATGAAAAAAGAGGAGTCAAGATCCATGTCTTACAAAATAGAGGAAACTAAGAAGATAACATATTCTAAAGGTTAAGTTGACAAGTCTCCTGCATCAATAAATTTTGGAAGTCTCATGAAGAACAAGAGATCTCAAGATACAAGAAAGATGGACGATGGATTCATCGAAGTATATAATCCAAAGAAAAGATTCCAAAGAAGACAATCTACAAAAAAAAGGTTTGATCTTGTCTTTTTTGGTTATTGTTATTTATATAATCAATATGAGCATAAATCATAAAATTGCAAAATCGGATCTAGAAGAGATGACATGCATTATTTTGTCATCAAAAACTACTTGTCCCTTTAGTTGGTATGAATTTTATATGCTATAACTATCATAAATATGGACACATTTCCAGGTTTCATATAAGTGTTTATGCAATTCTCTAGAAAGGAGAAAAAGAGATTTACTTCAAGATAGGATAGACCAACACATATTGTTGTAAAACAAACTAGATCTGCACCTTTTTCTTAGAAGAAAGAACTAGCAAGGTGTTGGATAGAGAAAAAGGTTGAGAAGAAGAGTGAAAAGTCTATGATAGCTCAAGGAGATTTCCATGTCAAAGGAGAAGATAATACTTGGGTTATAGACAGTTGTTGATATAGTCATATAATTAGAGATAAAAGAAAATTCATCAATTTTGAAAAGTGGAATGGTGGTTTTGTAAAGTTTGGTGATAACACCACTGCCAAGATAGTAGGGAAAGGCACATTGTGTGTGATTGGAAAGACTAATGCTTAGGATGTGTTGTATGTAAAGGGATTACAACATAACTTGCTTAGTGTCAACCAAATGTGTGATAAAGGCTATAACTTGTTATTTAATGCTAATGGATGTGAGATAAGAAAAGCTAGCTTTAGTAAACTTGTTGTTGAGGCAAATAGAACAAACAACAATCTATATTTCTTGAAAGAGGTAAAAATTAGAAGATGTTTGTTAGGGAAAATTGATGAGAGTTGGTTATGGCACAAGAGGTTAGGCCACATCAATTTTGATCATCCTGTAAAGGTCAAGAAAAAGAATGTAATCAAACATATGTCTAACATTAGTAAGCCAAAAAATACCTTCTATAAAGAATGCCCAGAAGGGAAACAAACAAGGGTCAAATTCAAGACAAAGTAGCATTCAACTTCAAAACCCTTGGAGTTGATACATACATATCTATGTGGAGTGTGGACCAACCAAAACCAAAACCATAAATGGAGAAAGGTATTTCGTGTTGTTAATAGATGATTATTCAAGAATGACATGGGAAACTTTTCTTAAAGATAAATCTCAAGCTTTAGAAAGATTCAAAACATTTAGATCCATGGTTGAGAATGAGATTGGTGCAAGGATAAAATGCCTAAGATCTGACTGAGGTGGAGAGTTTACCTTGAATGAGTTTAATGAGATTGTGAAAAAAATGGTATTGGAAGACAACTTTGGGAAACAAGGATACCTCAACAAAATGGAGTTGTTGAGAGAAAAAATAGTACAAGATATGGCCAAAACCATGTTGAATGAGGCAAAGTTATCTGATATATTTTGGAAGGAGGCAGTCCATACTATAGTTTATATTATTAACAGGGAGCAGCTAAGAGTGAATCATGGTAAAAAAAACTTTGTATGAACTATGGAAGGGCGGACCTGTTTCTGTGAAGTATTTCAGGATATTTGGTAGAAAATGTTCAATAAAGAGATCTATAAAGATAACTTAGAAATTTTGATACAAATGAAGATGAAGGAATTTTTCTAGGTTATTCAACTAAGAGCAAGGCTTATAAATGTTACAATAAAAGTTTGCAAAAGATAGTTAAAAGTGCACATGTATGAGTAGATGAAGATCTCTCTTAGCTATCACAAAAAGATAACATATATTCAAATGATTTTGGTAATGCTAGTGAAGAAGATGAAGCTACTAAAGAAGAGTTACAAAAAGATTAAACTATTGAAGAAGACCCATCAAAAGATGAAATTTTCAAGGAAGAAGATGAAGCTACTAAAGAAGAACAATCAAGAACAAATTCAAAAGCTCTACCCAAGTATGTTAAAAGAAACCATTCTGAAAATGAGATCATTAGAAGCAAAATTGATGGTGTCATGACAAGGAGAAATCTAGCAAACCAAGTGTAGACACCTAAATTTGGACACTTCATTTGTCCAAATTTACCCCTTTTTCATCTAAATATCCCTTTATCCGCATTAATTAAGTTATAACACTATTATTTAATTAATACCTTTCAAGTTCCTCTAATTCCTAAGGTATCTAGTTAAATAATTAAATACCTTACCCCTTTAATTCCCCTTTCATCAAATGAATTAAATAAATATGACATTTAATTCTTCACATGTCACATCCTTCACTTAATCTTAATCAACCTCTTAATCTCTTAATTAAGGATGTGCACATGCCTAATCCTTGATTAGGATGTGTCATATCCTCCAACTTTTTCAAGTTGGCTTCTAATCCTTATTAACCACTAATTATCTTCTAATTATTGATCAGTTAAGCCTAATCAGTACCTTGGTCAACTCTCCCCATCTCCCAAGGAATTTTTAATTCCTTTTTATTCATCCAAGGCTCATCTCTTCCCCATGTGAATTTTTAATTCACTTTTATTCCTCCATGGAATCTTCTCTTCCCCATGCAAGTTCTAGAACCTTTGACTTGTCACATCACATGTGCCAGATTCTTCTAGAATCTTTGACTTGTCACATCACTCACATGTGGCAAGTTCCCACCATTTTGGGAACCTTGTCTTATCCACTAGATTCTTCCAATCATGTGAATTTTAATTCACTTTTATTCACCCAAGATTCTCCTCTTCCCCATGTCATCATTGAAAGGTCACATCATCTTTTTTCCAAGGTACTTGTCCTTCCTCCACATCATGTACCTTCCTTCCACCTCACTTACACATCATCTCACCCTAAGTCATCTCACATTCCACATATCAAGATGTGAGGGCTTGTGAGTCCTCAACTCACCATAGCCCTCCATCTTGGTTTTGTTGGCTTAATCTCAACCGTTGAATTCTCTAGAGAATTAAAATTGTTCTATAAATACCCCCTCCTCATTTTGGAAGAGTTAGATTTTTGCTACCAAAATTCTTGCCAATTTTTCATTTGCAAGCATTCTCCATCAATCAACCAAGCCATTTAGCCACTTGCATTTTATCACATTTTTCATCTTGCATCTATTCACCTCCATAGCCATCTAAGGAGCACACAAACTCTTAAAGACCAAAGCCAACCAAGGAATTTTCAGCACAAAGGTATAACTACTCATCATCTTGTTTTGTTTATCTTTTTTGCATAGACATTCCTTGGGTTAATCTTGAGGTGCATTTCTTGTGTTGTTCCTTTTAATGCATTATTGGTTAGTTTTGAATCTTAGAATAGGGAAGACATTTTAGGAGATCACACCAAGAATAGGTAAACTATTCTTTATTGTCTAAACTATAACCCAAATCTTGTGAAAAAGCTAGTAAGGATGAGAGTTGGGTTAAGGCCATGAAAGAAGAAATTAGTCAAATAGAGAAAAATTAGACATGGGAACTTGTTCACAGACCTATTGATAAGAATGTTGTAGGCACAAAATGGGTGTTTAGAAATAAACTAAATTAAGATGGGAAGATAACTAGAAACAAAGCTAGATTAGTTTGCAAGGGTTATGCTCAAATTGAAGGCATAGATTTTGAAGAAACATTTTCACTTATGGCTAGGCTTGAAGCCATTAGAATGTTTCTTGTTTATTCAGTTTAAAAAAACTTCAAAGTGTATTAGATGGGCGTAAAGTCAGTATTTCTCAATGGTTGTATAGAATAGGAAGTCTATATAGAGCAACCTAAATTATTCGAGTTAATTGATGAAAAATACTATGCATGCAGGTTGAAAAAGTCTTTGTATGGATTAAAACAAGCCCCTAGGGCTTGGCACTCCAGGATGGAAAATTATCTTCAACAACAAGGCTACAAAAGAGGTATAGTTCATAGCTATATGTATTTCATGTGTGAATTTTGTTGAACACCTATAATATTGAGAGGGGGGTGAATCAGTATCCATTAAACCATTTGCATAATATCCATCTAAGAAAAAATATAATTCTGACTATACTAACAAGTGAAAGCATGGAATCAACACAAGATCACAACACACATGAACACCAAGATTTTTACGTGCAAAACCCAAAATGGGAAAAACCACGGTGAGGATTAACTCACAATATAATATATCTGGATATAGAATATTACAAGGGCTCACTGCCAGGACTCACTATCCTTGAAGGCTTACATACTAAAGTAAATTAAAAAACAAAGTATGGCTCACTGCCAAGAGGTGAACTAAGATAGAATGCACCTTCCTTGTGTTGGAGTTCAATTCCAATGAATCACATAATACAAAACACTTCTTTGTACAATAAACTCAACAATTTTATTTGTTCATAGATACAATTTCGCACATTCGCACCATACAACAATCCATACATGATCTCTCTAACTTTCACTACTTCATCATTTCACATACTCAGTCTCTATCTCAAATTTTTCATCTCCTTCTTCTAACAAAATATCTTTCATATATATATTGTATACATTCACATAACACTAATTAGGTCAACCTAATTAGAGTAGCCTTATTTCAAATCAAAATTAATTTAGTTGGATTTATCCTCGAAACATATTCATCTTCGTGCCCAACACAAGCATGTAATGTATGGTATTAGTCATCACAGACCTAAGATAGATCCCTTTAGCATTCACAACACATATTTAATCTTCTTAACACAAATTCACAATTAGGTCATCTAGAGTTGGACCTAAAACATCAAAAACGTTTATGCAATTCACCGAATGTGTAACATCAAAACTTTTAACACATCAAATTATCCTTTAGATGACATAAAATAGCCTATCTTCAACTCTGCAAGAAAAAATAGTTATTCATGGGAAAATGTGGAATCTCCCACATCAATGCACTATACAGGAACTTATTGTGATCCTTAAAACAAAACATTGTTTACCAAACAACTGCTAACTATATCATTCCAACTGTGTGACCAAGCCAACTGAAATATTTTCAGTAGGTGCACATGATGTAAAGATAGAACATATTATCAGATTCTGAACAAATCTTACAAAATAAGATAATCCGGACCAAAATACCGGATCAACAAACTTTCACTACCGGATAAGTATAGCTCGAACCTTTATTACCGAAGCAACTATTGACCTATACAAAGGTATATTGATGTTAATGTTTTCATCAATAACAATCTTCCAATTTCCAACACTGATGTAAATGTTCACATAAATGAAAATCTTCCAATTTCCAACAATCTCCCCCTTTGTCATTGATGGAAACACATGATCTGAAAACCATCCAAAACAAAATTTATTCTTTTCATCTTTTCATCTCTCCAGTAAAATTTCTTCTTTTCACATGGTGTTCTCTCCACCTTTGACATCAATGGCAAAGGATAAAAGATATTATATTGTTCTTCCCTCTGACACTAACCAAAATACTTTAACAATTTCTCTTTGCATACCTGAATACTCCCCCTTTGGAGTACATCCAAAATAGTAACTATGAGTGATTAACCGGAGGTGGTTGTCTCTTGAATTTTGTGGAGAGTACTTATCCATGAAGATTTGCTTTCATCCCACAACTTGTTTGCTTCTACCAAGGATTTGCATAGATATTTGAGTTCAACTAAGATATCTTTCCCTTCAAGCAGTGCTCCAGGAGTGACATTTATATTCAAGATTCTATTAGCAAGCAGTGCTCCAGGAGTGACATTTATATTCAAGATTCTATCAGCAAGAGAAAGAGCATAAGAGATAGGTATGTGCTTAATTTTTATCAGGTCTCTAAGTTGTCCATATTTTTCAATCATTTCTCCTTTTTCCTTGTGCAATGTGAGATATTCTACATGTAGCTTTGTTAAACCAAACCAAGTTTGATCATCCCGATCCAGAGCTGGATTAAAAGTGTTAGAAGCATATTTTATTTGTCTCAATAGTGTCCTCAGCATCCTTGAATCTTTGAATTGCATTAGGCCATATCCAACAAAATGAGAATAGATTTTTGGCCTCATTTTCACAATCTTGAACTTCTTTTAGTTTCTCAAGTGCATTGCAAAATGTAGACTTACATCTATCTCCAATTTCCAACAAGCCTTTTTCCTCAACCTAAGTAATCATTTCACTTACTGGTTGGCTTCTTTGTTCTTTGAATGAATCGGTTAATGTATTTGTGCTTTCTATATTGGATTGTAAAGAACTAGAGTCTAATTTAGGAACTGATTGAAAATGTACCTTTCTTATTGCTAGCTGGCTGAGTTTCCTTGGAGCGGGCTCTGTATGAGTAATTAATGCATGCACCTCAATAGATTTTATCTTTTCTTCAGAGACATTCAACTCAAATTTCTCAAGAATTTCTAGAGCCACTTTTGTATAAGTTCTTAATCTTGGTCTACTAGGATCTTTAGGGTTGCTAATTAATCTTTCAATACAACCAACAACATAATCTTTCTCAATTTCGTAGTCAAGTTCAAGAATCCATATCATTTTGGATTCAATAGTAATCAGTAGATACCAGAAGTGTTATGTCATTCTTATATCTTGTTACTAGCTCTCTTAAAATTCTTCGCCCTCTATTCATTCTTCTCCGAATTTTTCTAAAGAATGCAGCAAGGGCTTCACCTTGTGCATCCAAATCTCCAATATTTCTCATTATCTCTCTAATTTGGTGTGCAACCGGTTTGGTATTTACCCAAACAACTTCACCTACAACATGAACTTCCTTCATAATGTAGAAGATTAAGCATACTATCAATGTTCCATACCTAAATGTGCATTTCTTCTTCTTGATATCATTCAAATTCTCAATTAGTTGTTGTCAAAGCAACTCACAGAGATCATATTTAGTCCTTTTCTCAACCATTTCTAAAGCTATGTTAATTTAGGCATCAGAGACATCATTTTCACCAAAGATCAAATGTGCAATAACCATAATCGTATATTGATTTCAGTACCTGTATTCTTTATCAATCATTTTCCTTTGTCAGGATTGCATACAGGAGTAGGTCCGGAGAAGGATAGACCAGTAAAATATTTAATTACTTCTTTGGATATCATATTAGAATCATCAAGCTACACAAATTGATCATGAAACATGCTAAGTGCCACTCTAATGCATCTCTCTTCATTGCTAAAGTTAGGAAACTAATGCCACACATCTAATTCCATTTCTATTAGAACATTGTGTTATGGTTTCAGGGTGTAATCTTCTCCAATTAATTCTTCAAGTCATAATATGTGTTCTTTTCCAAAAGTAGGCTCTTCCAACATTCTATGAATGTATATCCCAATGTCTTCAGTAGGAATGACACCAAGGGAAACTTTGGAAAATTTATCCAAGGGGTCAAGTTCTAGGGTTTTAGCAGGGTACATCTTAAACTGTGGTTCCAGTCTCTCTAAATTATCCATGATTTGAGGTGTATCCAATACATTAAAATGAATAATTTATAAAGAATAATGTATAAAAAAAATCACTTACCTTTTGCCTGCGCACCAAAGCTAAACACTAAAATTTTGCAGTATGGAACGACTTCAGACTCTTCAAGCTTGCTCCACACTCTATTTCTCTTCTGCAATTGTCTTTCATCGAATGGATTTTTCCTAATACACTCAAATTTATTTCTTCGATTCCATTTGTTTCAGAAATAAATGCTTCAAATCGCAAGTAGATGTCCTTGGAATTTGTGTGCACTTCCGTCATTTCAAGCTCTGTAAAATTCCTTCTTCGCACATGTCCACTTAAAATTCCTTTTGCATGAGATCTTAAATTCATCATCTTCAATAAATGCACTAGTGTCACATCATGACACCATATACCGGTAGGAGGATATTAAATTTTCTAATATTCATCCCCCTAAACCACTACCTAGGTTTAATTTTTAATAGGATTATCTACATTGGAGGACAAAATAGATGAATTTGAATCTTCTAATTCTCCTTGCTTTATCCAGGTCTTATCCATTTCCTTCTTAACTTTTTTCATATCAATCTTAGTGATTGGTTCACATCTCTTTACCGAATAGTCCTTTTTCACATTTATTCTTCTACAAACTTTGGCAAGGTGTCTGGGTTTGCTGCAAATATAACAAACAATATTCTTCCACCCAAATTATCATTTATTAAATCTATTTTTGAATTGGTTAGCTTTGTGTCCAAATAAGTTGCAATGATAACAATAGCCTTTGAATGGATAATTCATTTTGTTCAATATCTGACTTCTACATTCTATAGCTTTATGTCCAATTATTTTGCACTTAAAACATTGACTAGAGAATGATAAATCATTTTGATTTATTCTATCATTTTCTTTTATTCTATTTCTATAATATTTTTCCCTATGTCCAAATCTATTGCAATAATAACATATACCATTAAAATATGAGTACCTTTGACCATTAGTTTGTCTGATAGAAGTCCTTCTAGTATTGCCTCTTTGATTTATGATATGTCTATCATTGCCTTGAGTCTTCTTTTGATTGTCAACCTTGTTAGAGGATTTATTTTTTTGTGAACTTCGTACATCTTCAAGTCCCAAACCACCTTTGTCCTTAGAGGGTTTTTGTCCTACAATCAGTTCATCCAACATTGTAAAACTTGTTTTGAATTTTTCCTCATGAGCTCTTGCTTTCTCCAAATCTGATCTCAAAATTACCACTTCTTGTTCAAGCTTTACACATTCATCCATTTTTCTCTGAATTTTAGCTTTTTGACAGTCCTCAATTCTCCTCTTTTCTTCCACTTGCACTTTTAGCCTAGTGATATCCTCATTTTCTTTCTTTAACTGGTCACAGACTTCTATATGTCTTTATTTGAATTTCTTGATTTGCTCTCTTAGTTTCTTAATGCGCTCATTTTCTTCCTAGAGGCTTTTCTTAAAATCTTTTTTTTCTTCTTCAATTTTGTTAAGATCTTTAGAGCAATTTCAAGTTCACCGTTATTATCTAGGATACAATCTTCTTCAATATGTTTAGCAGGAATTTCTTTGGGAGAATAGGAAATCTCTTATCTGCCATGTGTTCAAATTCCAAGACCTTCCTCAAGCTATTAGACTTCTTAAGAGGACCTTCCTCAAATCTTGTCAGAAGATGCACATGATGTCAAGAAAAAACATATTATCAACTTTTGAACAAGTCTTACAAAATAAGATAATCCAAACCAAAATACTGGATCAACAAAATTTCAGTACCAGATAAGTATAGCTCGAACCTTTATTAATGGAGCAACTATTGATCTATACAAAGGTATGTTGATGTTAATGTTGTCATCAATAACAATCTTCCAATTTCCAAAACTGATGTAAATGTTGACATCAATGAAAATATTCCAACTTCAAACAATCTCCCCCTTTGTCAATGATGGCAACACATGATGTGAAAACCATCCAAAACAAAATTTCTTCTTTTCGTCTTTTCATCTCTCTCCAACAAAATTTCTTCTTTTCACATGGTGTTCTCTCCTCCTTTGACATCAATGGAAAAGGATAAAATATATTGTATTGTTCTTCCCTTTGACACTAACCAAAATACTTTAACAATTTCCCTTTGTGTACTTGAATACTCCCCCTTAGGAGTACATCCAAAACAGTAACTATGAGTGATTAACAGGAGGTGGTTGTCTCTTGAAGTTTGTGGAGATTACTTATCCATGAAGATTTGCTTTCGTCCCTCAGCTTCTTTGCTTCTACCAAGGCTTTGCATATATATTTGAGTTCAACTAAGATATATTTCCCTTCAACCAGAGTTCTGGGAGTGACATTTGAGTTTAGGATTCTATAAGCAAGAGAAAGAGCATAAGAGACAAGTATGTGCTTAATTTTTATCAAGTCTTTAAGTTGTCCATATTGTTCAATCATTTCTCCTTTTTCCTTGTGTAATGTGAGATATTCTACATGTAGCTTTGTCAAACCAAACCAAGTTTGATCATCCCAATCCAAAGCTGGATTAAAAGCGTTAGAAGCATATTTTGTTTGTGTATCAATAGTGTCCTCAGGATCCTTGAATCTTTGAATCGCATCAAGCCATATCCAACAAAATGAGAATAGATTTTTTGCCTCATTTTCACAATCTTGAACTTCTTTTAGTTTCTCAAGTGCATTGCAATATGTAGACTTACATCTATATCCAATTTCCAAAAAGCATTTTTCCCTGAGCCAAGTAATCATTTCACTTACTGCTTGACTTCTCAGTTCTTTGAATGAATCAGTCAATGTATTTATGCTTTCTATAATGGACTGTAAAGAACTGGAGTCTACTTTAGGAACTGATTGAAAATGTACCTTTCTTCTAGCTAGCTACTTGAGTTTCCTTGGAGCGGGCTTTGTATGAGAAACTAATGCATGCACCTCAGTAGATTTTCTCTTTTCTCCAGAGACATTCAACTCATATTTCTTATGAATTTCTAGAGCTACTTTTGTATACATTTTGAATCTTGGTCTACTAGGAGCTTTAGGGTTGTTAATTAATCTTTCAATACAACCAACAACATAATCTTTCTCAATTTCATAGCCTAGTTCAGGAATCCATATGATTTTGGGTTCGACAATAATCAGTAGATACTAGAAATGTTATGTCATTCTTATATCTTGTTACTAGCTCTCTTCGAATTCTTCACCTTTTATTCATTCTTCTCTTAAATTTTCCAAAGAATGTAGCAAGGGCTTCACCTTGTGCATCCAAATCTCCAATATTTCTCATTATCTCTCTAATTTGGTGTGCAACCGATTTGGTATTTACTTGAATAAATTCACCTACATCAGGAAATTCCTTCATAAAGTAGAAGATTAAGCATACTATCAATGTTCCATACCTAAATGTGCATTTCTTCTTCTTTATATCATTCAAATTCTCCAATAGTTATTTCCGGAGCAACTCATAGAGATCATATTTAGTCCTTTTCTCAACCATTTCTAAAGTTGTATTGATTGCGGCATCAGAGACATCATTTTCATCAAATATCAAATGTGCAATAACCATACTCGCATATTGAACTGTCGGATTATTGATTTTAGTGCCTTATTCTTTATCAATCCTTTTCCTTTGTCAAGTTTTCATACTGAAGTAGGTTTGGAGGAGGATTGACCAATAACATCTCTAATTACTTCTTTGGATATCATATTAGAATCATCAATCCACACAAACTAATCATGAAACCTGCTTAGTGCCACTCTAGTGCATCTCTCTTAGTTGCCAAAGTTAGGGAACTGATGCCACACATCTAATTTAATTTTCGTTAGAACATTATGTTCCGGTTTCAGGGTATAATCTTCTCCAATTAATTCTTCAAGCCATAATGTGTTATTTTCCATAAGTAGGCTCTTCCAACTTTCTATGAATGTATATCCTAATGTATTCAATAGGAATGACACCAAGGGAAACTTCAAAAAATGCACCCAAGGGGTCAAGTTCTAGGGTTTTAGTAGGGTACATCTTAAATTGTGGTTCTGGTCTCTCTGAATTATCCACAACTTGAGGTGTATTCATTCCATTCAAATGAATAATTAATAAAGAATAATGTATAACAACAATCACTTACCTTTCGCCTGTGCACCAAAGATAAACACTAAAATTCTGCAATATGGAACTGCTTTGGACTCTTCAATCTTGCTCCACACTCTATTTCTCTTCCGCAATTTTCTTTCATCGAATGATTTTTTCTTAATACACTTAAATTTATTTCTTTGATCCCATATGTTTTAGCAATAAATGCTTCAAATCGCAAGTAGATGTCCTCAAAATTTGTGTGTACTTCCATCATTTCAAGCTCTACAAAATTCATTCTTTGCACATGTCCACTTAAAATTCCTTTTGCATGAGATCTTAAATTCATCTTCAATAAATGCACTAGTGTCATGTCATGACACCATATACTGGTAGGGTGATATTAAATTTTCTGATATTGCTCCCCTTAAACCACTACCTAGGTTTAATTTTTAAAGAGATTATCTACACCGGAGGATGACAGATGAATTTGAAACTTTTGATTCTCCTTGCCTTATCCAGATCTTATCCATTTCCTTCTTAAATTCTACATAATCAATTTAGTGATTGGTTCACACCTCTTTACGGGTGATCCCACAATAGTGGTTTACAATTTTTCACCAAACTGGACATTGAAATTATTATTTTTAACTAAATCTTCACATTCGGGCACCTATAGCAGCTAAACCATGAGGAATTTGAAGACAATCCAAACTAGAGTCTCATCAAAAAAAATTTGTAGATTCTAAAAATATTTTTTTCAAAATTTTTGGAATCAGATTGCACTTCTTTTTCCATCTCCCACAAAAACTAGTTTTTTTCAGAAAACAACATTTTTAAAAAGTGATGCTCACCATATACAACATAATTTTTTTTGTATGAAGGATAAAATTCTAATTTTTTCAAATTTAGATTTATAACTAAGATATCTAGCACTTTCATTTGGTCTCATAGTTTTATATTGAATTTTTTTCCTTAATCAAGTTTCAAAGTCAAACCAATTGCAATTCAGACATAGGCGGACTATATACAACATAACTTTTTCTGTATGTATCGAAATTCAATTTTATTTTTTTTAATGGATCAAGGACATCAATACCTAGCATGAACATATTTTTAAAAAAAATATTTTGATAATTTTCTATTTTTCAACATGTCCAAAACAAATAGCTTAATTTTTGGTGAAAAACCTATGTTTAATAAAACTAAAAAAACACATACATAATAAAACCAAAACATCTTAAAATTCTATTTGTTGGATAGCTCGTTCTGAGGACTACCATCTTCCAGTTGGGTTTGTGAATTCTCCTCCATTTTCATCCTCAATCCGCACTTCAAAGGGGAAAAAATTTGGAAGTTTTTTGTGAGAGAGGGTGGGAAGGTGGGAAAAGGGGGGTTCGAGCGAACCTAAAGAGTTTGATCGAACTCCCAGGGGTTCGCTTGTACCCCGATTCGGTCAAACCAGGGTTTGAGCGAACCCCCTTCCATAATGGAAAACACATGTTTCCACATTCAAAGGGGTTCGATCGAACCCTGGTTTGAAAGAACCCCTTTTGGGTTCACTCGAATCTTGAGTTCGTTCGAACCCCTCAAAACGATTTTTTTTTTAGTGGGGGCATTTTTTGGAAGTTTTCCTTCCTCATTCGAATTGTAAACCACT
>CM021106.1:467354630-467438031 GCA_007115665.2 Sequoiadendron giganteum | reverse complement strand
ATAACTTATTTTCAACTTCGCAAAACAAAACAGTTAATCATGTGAAAATGTGAAATCTCCCACATCAATGCGCTATACAGGAACTTACAGTGATCCTCATAACAAAACACTATTTACCAAACAACTACTAATTGTATCTTTCCAACCGTGTGACCAAGCCAACTGAAATATTGTCAGTAGATGCACATGATGTCAAGACATAACATATTATCAGATTCTAAACAAATCTTACAAAATATTGTCAGTAGATCAAAAGTTGTATAGATCTATGATTGGAAGTCTCTCATATCTTACAAAAACAAGGCATGATATCATGCAAGTTGTTCACATGGTCACTAGATTTCAAGATGCTCCTAAGGAGACACATGTTAAAGTTGTGAAAAGGATATTTTGGTATTTGAAGAGTAATTTAGACTATGGCTTGTGGTATTCGATTGGTAATGACTTCACTTTGACTACATACACAGATGTAGATTGGGTTGGTTGTGTAGATGATAGAAAGAGCACTAGTGGTGGTGCATTCTTTCTTGGTGGTAATTTAGTCACTTGGTTGAGCAAGAAACAAGAGAGTTTCATTGTGGATAGTGGAGGCAAAATATATTGTAGTTGTCTCATGCTACACTCAAGTCTTATGGATGAAATAAACTTTGCAAGATATCCAGGTTGAGTTTGATGATGCCATCAATATTTTTTGTGCTAATATGAGTGATCAATATCTCCAATAATTTTTTCATGCATTCTAGAACCAAACATATATCAATCATATATAATTTTCTCTGAGAGAAAGTTGTTGTCCAGGAAGTCAAGATGGCATGTTACCACCAAAGAGAAACTGGTAGATATATTTACAAAACCCCCTCCAAAGGAGTCATTTGAACAACTCAGGTAGAAGTTAGGAGTTGTTCCTTCTCTTATCTCTCCTTGAATACAAAATGTATTCATCCAGGGGGAGCATATCAGAATATTCCTTTATCCTTGGTACTATAGTTTCTCTTTAGGATGCTACTCCTCAAGGGAAGTTTTTTTTGTGAATCCCTTTGTAATTGATGTCGAAGGGGGAGAATAGTGCAATTGGTGCATTAATGCAGTAAGGGGGAGAATATTTTTTTGGAGAACGATGAGGAGATATTGTGATATTGGTGTTCAAGGTTACGAGCACAAAGATCATTCAAGTGTTTTCATGTATATTTAGGTGTTGCCATCAATGTAAAAGGGTGAGGTTGTTGGCATAATTTCCATTGATGTCAAGGGATGATGATTGTAAAATTGAAGCATAGGTCGAGGTCTACAAGTTGATGACCAACAACTCTCTGCTATGCAAGACAAGGTTTTATCAAAATCCATTAAAACCTTGTGGTAGGTTTATTTCCTTAGATGTTATGTTTTGATGTTGACTTTCTTTCCTTGGTGAGAAGTCACTTAAGTGACACTTAATCCATCATCATCGTCATATTACCAGCTTCATTTTCCAATGGTTATTGGCTCATGTGGTATTTCATCTTATGGCCTACAAAGAAGACTAAAGTGCATGAACTTCAATTTTGATCGAACGGTGCATGTTGATCCCACAAGATCAACCTTTATCACATGCTCGCAAGGAAGAAAAGTAAATGGTCTCTGCCAGTGTGAGAGTGTGAAATCACACATGTGAAACTATCAGATGCTCGTAAGGAAGAAAAGTAAAGGGTTTTTGTTGGTGCGAGTGTGAAATCACACCACGTGTCAGACTATCGCATGCTCACAAGGAAGAAAAGTAAAGGGTCTATGTCGGTGCGAGAGTGTGAAATCACACATGTTCGATTGCAAGCGGTAAATATGAAGAAGAATTTTCAACCATGTTCGAGATGGAAAATTTAATTTCATGGCAAGTTCTTATTGGCTGAATACTATTCAATGGGCCATTGTGTAAATGTAAATTCAAATCAATGGTGCATGATGAAGGAGAAGATCAGATGGCTATAGCAGTAGCACATAGAAATACATGTTTCTTAATATCAACTATGAAGGTGTGATATGATTACATGTTTCCATCAAGATAGCAGGAAAGGTAAGATCAATGATCGATATTTAAAGTGAACAAATGGCTAATTTATGGAGCTAAAATTTTGATGGGTAGTTATAGAAAATAAATCAATTCGACTGCATTTTTTTTTGCAAAATGGTGCAAAATCATTCAAGTGATAGTTTTGATGGAATGCAAAGCAGTTAGGGTTAATTGTAACTATGGAAACAATTATTCTCTTGAGTTTGTCAATTTAGTTGGTAATTGTTAAGAACATAATTTTGCAACGTGCATAGGGGATATGTATACACAATGAATTCAGTTGCAAAAAAATGTTATTCAATTGGACATATTTTACATGCAGGTAGTGTGTGAGGGCTTTCTATACAAAAGTTTGGAGATAGCATTGAGTAAAAGAGAAACTTTGTTAATGAGAACATAGATTGCAAGGTGAGTTGAGAGAAAGGAGAAGATAGTGTTCATAAGAACACCAAGTAGAGAAAGAGAACTTAGTAAATGAATTGAAAATGTGCATTTCAGGTTAGAGAAGAACCAATGTCTACATATAATAACTTGTAAGGGTTCAAGGGTTGGTGCCTCAGAAAATTGGTTTGGTTCTCAATTAGGTGTACAGTGTATCTAAAGGTTGATGCCTCAAAACATTGTCTTGGGTGTTAATGTACCTATAAGTTGGTGCTTACAAAATATCTGTAAAAACTCTTATTGTCAAGCTGGATTTGAGTAGTAGACTCAAGCAACTTTCTCACCATGGTTTTTCCCTTTTAGGGTTTTTCACGTATATTTGGTGTTTTCTTATCTGTATGTGGTTTATGTGTGTTTTAATTCTTATATGTTGGTTTAATTTGATAAAATTAACATACATTGATTCACCCCTCTCTCGGTGTATTAGTGTTCTATCAAAACTCGTCATCAATGTTTCAAGAGGGTAAATTTAGGTAGTGGAATTTTAATTCTCCTAAAATCTGCAACAACCAATGTACAATCATACAATGTATTGTTCATCATAGTTTAACTACATAGTTTTTAGGATTCTATGTCTAGTTAATGATTAAATTTGGGTTTCAAAACATGTGCAAGAAGATTGGATTAATGGAATATGAACTGTCCAACAAATTCAACAATTTACAACTAGACATCAATATACCTATATAATATAATCCAAGTATTTTAGCTATTAAAGATGAGACAATCATACAATGTATTGTTCATCATAGTTTTTAGGATTCTATGTCTAGTTAATGATTAAATTTGGGTTTCAAAACATGTGCAAGAAGATTGGATTAATGGAATATGAACTAGCCAACAGATTCAACAATTTAAAACTAGACATCAGTATACCTATATAATATAATCCAAGCATTTTAGCTATTAAAGATGAGAGAACCCAATTTGCATCCCACTATGTCATAGTTTCATAGTAGTTAGTGAGATGTATACTAAAAGATGGAAATTTTATACTATAAAGTGAACTCAATTTAGGATCACCAATCCTGAGGAAGGTGAATGATGCATAGTGGAGTTTTATGTTTTATTAATGAATCCTTTATTTGACTTACTACAATATAGTAATACAAATGTGTCAATGATGGGGGATATTTATGATTTAAATATATGTTTTTGAGTCTAGTATATTGTGAAAGAAAAATATCTTGAGTAGCATGAAACTATTCAATATAAAACTGATTAGTAGGTGTGTACAACAATCCCTTGTACCACTTACCACATATTAGACATTCTAAATAGTATTCATGAGCCTATTTGAGAAAATATGAGATTCAAAATCTACCTCCATACAAAACTAGAGGGAGATAGACTATAAACAAAAGGCACTTGCAAAGATGGCATGTGACCACAATGCCACCCCTAAGATAAATAAATATTTTTCCCATTTGAGTAGTAATGAATAATTAGGGGTGCATACAAATTTTATAACAAAGGCTTGTTGAGGCTAATTTAATCATGGAGCTATTATGTTTTTAATATTCAATAGAAAGGAGTAAATTTCCTCTTGCAATGGCATTGAATCCAATATTTGTTCATTTAAATATTTTCCTTATAACACAATCAAAAGGTGGGTGTCAAGAGGGGCCTTCTAAATGAAAAAATTTCAATGATCCATATTCCAAGTAAACTCTAGGATTCAACACTCTATTATGGAAATCTCTAGATTTGTTATAATTAGAAGCAATATTGACAAGCCATGAAAAATAAGATTGAGACATGCAGGAAATTTATAAAATTAAAACAACAAATTTCATCAATTTGTGTGTTTTACATACATGGAATACTCTTGGGAAAGACAAGTGGTTGTTTATCCTTTAGATACACATATGTTATATCTACTAACAACTTTGTGAGTAGAGGATAACAATAGATCTTTTATTTTGTGTATATTATAGATGTATATGATATAATACAATAATGATGATTGCAATAGAATGGTTCCATAGAAATTGAGATTTAAGAAATGAATAATCTGTCATGTTTGCCTAGGTGTGAAAATTGATCTTTGAAATAAGAGATTGCATAGACAAGGATGTTTTCATATAAGCATGGAAGTAAAATCTCACATGCCATGATGTGGTACAAAGTTCCAATGTTTTATGTGAACCAAAGAAATATTGTGGGTATTATGCACCAACTTTTGTTGGCCCAATTGAATTATGCACATAAATTAGACTTGCACTAGATGGTATCATTCCTCTTGTATGGAGTTGTGAGGTTGGGAAATCTTTGGTCATATCAAAGTGACACCCATTTATGTTGTAATGTTAGTTATATCACACATTCCAAACTCATGTGGACTAATAGATTTCAACATGGAGGACTCCATGAGGCAATTTCCCATTAAACCCCTACAATATAAATAGCCCTTTTTTCTTTGCAAATATAGTTAGGTGGTTAATTTTATAAAAAAATGTTTATTATTATCATCTCTATTTTTTACTTAATGTCCTTGTGCATTGTCTTTGGTTCAATGACTCAATTGGCTTCATTCATAGTTTGGGATTCATTAGTAAGTTAATATACATCTTGAAAATCCCTTTCATTGTTAGGGTCAAAGCTATTTTGAGAAAAGATGCCTCTTCAATTCATGACAAGATGGTTATTTCATGGTGTAGTGTCATAAATTATCACCCTTAACAATTTCACACTAGATTTTTCTCCCTCTTATGTGCATGGACCTAATTGTACACTTAATTTCCTAAATTATGCATTTTGTGGCCCATTTGAGCATTTATCAAGAAAACACATGTACAAAAACAAGGAAAGCATTTAATATTTTGCTCCTGAAAGTTTACACCCCACAAAATAGGGATGGGACAATGGAACTCTAGGAAACTTTGTCCCCCTATTTTGGATCCAATTTTTAATATGTCAAAGTTGGAATTTATTATTTGAATTTCAAATGTGGGCTATCGAGATTTAATTTTTGGGAAATTAGATTAATTGCATATAAATACCTAATCATTTGATAATTTGGAAACTAAGTAGCAATTATTGGAAATCAAGAGTATTATCAAGCAATCATTATCAATTCAAGAACATTCAAGAGAACAATTATTGTAGGATTTCATTGTTAAAGCATCATGTCAAGTTTTATGTGATTTTGTTCATGTTTATGCATATACTTTGTGAGGACTAACACTTGTAGGTCTTCAATGAATGTCAAGCTAAATTGTAATCAAGCCTTGAGGATTTGTGCATGACTTTAGTCCTTCAAGGAAATTAGATTTGAGTGGTGAGTTCTAGTTCATTATTGATTCATCATTCTTTTATCATTTAGCATCTATCCCTCAAAAGGATAAGCTCTCTTTATCATCATCTTTTCCATTGGGGAGGTGGAAACACCGACACAAGGTTTGACCGAGGCAAAGCCCCTATATGGCGCAACCCTTCCTCTCTCTTTGAAATTGCAAGTTACAAATCTGAAGGATATTGGAAGAAGATTGAAAACCATTTTTCCATTCTTGCTTTCAAACCCTACAACTTGACAAGATACGAAAACTCAATTATCTCAGCAACCGACAAATATTTGATAGTGGGATTTAGAAGGAAGAAGCCTCTGATCAAACACTCGAGGACTATGAAGTCAAATTTCAATTTCATCTCTCTATGCATTGGCACCCTAGGTGACTTAGTCGTACAAATTTAACTTCAAATTTATATGACATGTGCACACAAGTCTGCTCATTTTGTTTCTAATTATCAATTTTTTCTATCACTTTCCAGATTTATTATTTTCACACTCGAGTAGTGCATTTTCATTGTTATCTAGTTGTGTCATTGCATTTCATACAAAATCCATTCCAAATCATTTCAATTCAGATCCTATGGTTGATTGACTCACCTTTAGGTTGCAAGTCAATCTCATATCCTAGTCAATCTCGAATTCTAATGATAGGCATGGCAATGGAAAAGCACTTGAAATCCTAAAGTGAAATCTTAGGGTTTCACTTACCACCTTATCATTTTGGTGAACCTGACGCATTAACATTATAAACGTTCTACAATATAAAGAATATCATTTTAGATCTAATATTAACATTTCATTGTTTTGCACTATTCAGTTAGGCGTCCATTATTGCATCAAAAAAGCATAAAAATTCAAAATATTACATATCATATTGCATCATAGGTTGCAATAGGGTTAATTTCAGTCATCATAGGTCAGATCTACATTCTAATGGCATTTACAAATCTGCATTAGGTCATTTTAGATCTGAAATAAAATATGAAATTATTCATTGCATTCTTCTTATAGTTCAAAAGGTGAAAATTGCATTATCTTGTTCCAAAAAGATATGAAGAACATCATTTTTCAAAATTTGCACATTAGGAATAGTCAATTGTTGCATTTCAAATCTGGAAATTGTATTTGGAATTGCATTTTATTGTTTGAACATTTTGAAAATTGTTTAAACACTTGCATTTTCCATTGCATAATCATAAATTGGATAAATTATGGAAAAATATTCACTGTCACACCTGCACAATCACATAAAAGAAACATAAGACAGTATTACACACATTCAAATTTTGAATTTAGCAAAAATCTTTGCTAGACAAGGGCACCCTTGGTGATCTTTTCCAAGCTATTTTTTTCTCATATTTTTATGGCAGGTCCCTCTGAGGATCCTCTATCCATATCTGCTTTCAATTTTTTAGATCATTGTGGTATAGTAGTTTGAACTAGACTACATTCATAATACTGTTGTAATGGACAAATATTTTGGTAAAATGTTGAATTCATTGAAATCTTTGGTTGATGTTTCATGATGTGTGTTTGGAAATGATTCTAGTTCAAATGATGAAACTCATATTCCTTCATCTCCCAATGCATATCTCCTTAATGAAGATATCTTGAGGCAAGAGCATGAAATCATGAATGCATTCATATTAATACCTTGCCTAGCCTTGAGAAAAAAATTATGCTTTATCCTTCAACAAAATGGCCTAATCACCCATATCAACAATCAGCACCACCTCCCATACCACCACTTGAATTTTTTTACACATCGCATAGGGAAAGTGATTTGCAAGTCATACCTCAACCTAAACATATGGAAAAGCCTATGAATAACAATTTCAATGAGGTTATACCACCTAGTGATTCTCCATCTTATGAAAACAAAGTTACCAACACACCTATTAGCTTAGAACAATGTTATGGCCTAGGCTTCAGGATCTTGACAAAACAAGGATGTGATACAAAAAAAGAACAGGAAATCCATTCCCTTTTGGAACAAATACCATCTAAAGATACTAAAGGTAGAGGTTATCAAGGTCCTCTACTTTTATATCAAACATTTTCTCCACAATCCAAACCATGCAAGATCCATGGTCCTATTACAAAAATGTTTGTTACCTACTCCTCATCCTTTGTCTGAGACTGGGTGTACTTTAGGCACACTTTTACAATTGTGATTCATTACATTACCACCTGTACATGATAGAAGAGATACTAAATAGAAGAATAAAAACACATCATGTTGTGCATATCATAGAACATTTAGACACATTGTAGCACCCCTTCGTATCGATCGTTTTGTAAATTTGTGTAAGTATTATTCTTGATTTCGTGGTTTATTGTGTTATGTGAGTTTGTGGAAACATAATATGCTAATAGCTCCATTTTAACAATTAATTAAATTAAGTTGCTATATTGATATTATTATTAACCTGATTAAATAATATTTTGTCGCCATTAATAAGCTTTAAATGATTTCCTGAATAAAAATAATAATAAATATATTCTTGTATTAAAATTAACAATTGATTTAAAAAAAAAGGTCAAGTTTAATAATAATGCTATTTCTTGAAGGGTAAATACAGAATGAAAGTAATCAATTAAATAATGGATATTATTACATACAAATATTAAAATTAATATTATATATATATACTTGTTGTCACAGCAGCCGAATATTTTTTTCTTCAATCTACTTAATATTTAACCTCTCCACACCAGCCGAATATAACTATCATGATTAATGTGGGGGTAGTTCACGTGTTAGACAAAGTATTAGGTTCCACCGTCCAAGTAAATACTACATTTAGATTTAGAATTACTTAAATTTTTACTTGGATTTTTAAAAAAGTAAATACGTGTACTTCCCCTTTAAAGAAAAATATACTTTATTTATATAAAAATCTATTAGATCTTATTCTTAAGAATAATTTTGTTATATATATAATTTCTTCCTAAGATTTATTTATTAAAGGAATTTAACTTATAACTTAAGATTCATTTAACTTATGGTATTTTTTTTTAAATTAATTATTAAAGATAATTTTAAATTGTAATTCTAAGATTTATTAAATTATTATTTTTTTACGTAGTTACCTTATGAAGATTATTTATATTTTTATTAAGTAAGATAATTGGAAGCTAGGTATATTAATAAAAATACAAATTGATGTGTTGGAATAATATGAATGTCCTTGATAGATCAACATGAAGTAAATTACTAAATTAGTAATGTTTTCATTGACTCATAACTAATAATATGATTTTTACGAAAATAGATAATATGTTAATTATAATCTCTCATTTTAACCTAGTTATCTAATTGTCGTTGGTATCATGTCTTCAGTGTAAATTTTTGGGGATGGTAGCTTCCCATTTGTTCTCTCCTTGAAGTATGTTAGTTATGGTTTTATTTAAAGGTGTAGGTTTACTTCTTAGGTCAAGGATATAAGCGGCGACGTAAATTATAATTCATTCATCATTTTAAATTGTGTTTAAGAATGAAAGGATAATGTCTCTTGATCCTTGTTATTTAGTGTTTTTGAGAATTTTGGACATTTTATAGTGTTTATAAGTGTCATTGGATGTGGAGAAATTATATAGAGGAGAATAATAAATGAAATTCGTATTTGATTCATACCTAGGTTCATCTTATGGAAATTAGTTCAATAGAGATACAAGTAAGGTGGTTAATCGATAGTCTAATAATATAGATGTATTTAATTAGTCTACTACAGATAATTGAGGGAGGAATTTGTTATGTAATATAAATAGTTGATTTTTTTATTTTTGAAAATAGTTTTATGATTACAATACATATGTGATTCCATATAGTGATGTAATTACATGAATATAATTATAAAATTATAGTTGTACATATGTGTGTATATAGAAGGGGTTCGTTATCTTCTTTGCTATGGTATATTGAAGGATAAATTTAGGTGAAAAGATTAAAACTATTGCATTAGATAATGATTTGGATAGTTTATGGTAAATGGTAATATGGGGAATATGTGAAAATAATGTTGTAATAAAAGGGGTATTTTCCTTATGGTTAATGAGCTTGTTGAATATGCTAGTTACATAGTTTTCTTTAATACCTTATGGGTCGCGAATGTACTCACGATCATGTTTTATTGATGGTTGGCGCCTTGTTATTTGGTTATAATGCTTGAATAATTTCTCTCATTGTATAAGTAGATGATTAGCGAAACTATGAAGATTTTGATTGGTTGTTCGTGTTGAATTATTGGATTGGTTTTCAAGTTGAGATGTGCTCGGATGACTGTTATCATTGTCATGGTTATTACTTTTATTCTACACTTGTCTCCTTTGTAAATTTTACATAATCATTCTCGAGTCCCATGATGTGAGTTTCTTTGGGAAACCAAGTATTTGTGTACCCTCCAGTTGGGAGTATATGAATCTTGGTGTCATAGAATCCCTTTCCTTTCCTTTGTATGCCTCTTGAAGCAATCACCTTGTGAGTGGTCACTAAGATTGTTATATGATATGTTTTGGTTGATCTTGTGGTTTGGTCTTGTGATCGTTCTGCTTATCTGTCTTGGTCTTGGGTCTTTCATGTCAACTCCTAGCATGAGGGGTGGGCCTTCGGGTCCACATGGTCAAGTGGAATGTGCTACACACCCCATTGGGTTCCCAGATCGTGTTCGCGATGCAGAAGCGGATGCAAAGTTTCTAGAGCTTCACATTGTTGAAGACATTTCCTCACCTTGTACCTTATTCTTCATTGATGTATCATACTTGTATTCGATATACCCTTCTCATTGATATAAGGGAAGCATTATGTAATGTACTATTATATCTTTGATGTGTGGTATCTATGGAAATATGTTCCACAGTTGTATCATGGAACTATAAATTGAATTGTAATAAAAAGATGTATCTTTTTCCTCTCTTTTAATCATGGTTGGTTGTATGTCATCATTATGTAGTTTTGGTTTTTATTCGCTTTCATTTTTTATAAAAGTTAGGGTTCGTAATGACCGTCTCGTGTACCCTAGAGGACGTAGATGACTTTTTAAATGTATAATCGCTTTCATGTAATGAGTGTACAAATTTATCTTACGCAATGTTTAGCTTTAAAAAAAAAATTGTGTGGTATTTGTTGTCCTTTGGGGTTAGCACAGCGGGGCGTTACACACATTACTAATGAATGTCGTGTTTTGAAGAAGAAATTGGAAGATTTAGATCCTTACAATGATAAATTTGATAGGATAATAGATTAAACCACATTCATTATTGCTCCTTGTCATGTGGTAGTTGTAGTATCACATAATTCTCATTACCATGTATGAGGGTATAAATTAGGTTTTATGCAATCATAATTCATTTTCCAAGGAGCAACATGTTCATTTTGGCTCATCTTTGTCCTTATGCTTGGGGGACAAGGGTTAGGGAGCCTTTTGTGGGTGTATTCCTTTCTACAAGGGAACCCTTTGTATCTCCCTAAAATATTAGTGTAGCAAGTACATTAAAATTTTAACATATAGTCCCTCGCACAATGTTCACATAAGAAATAGTCCCTTTTTAGTGATGGCATCGTACATCTCCTAGAAAGTGTGACCTTGTTAATTAAAAGTGGGGCCTTCTCAATCTATGTTAGTTTCTCTTATGTGTTGATATTAAGCTTGATATCCCCTAAAAGTGTGATTTTTCATGGCATGATAGGTTCCCTTTAGTGGTAGTACTATGGCTAGTATTCCCTAAAGTGTGACCTTTCATTTGTCCTCTCTTGTGGTGGTGTTGTTTTTACACTCTCTAAGGCGAGCTTTGTTCATCCCCTTGGATGTTAAAATTATATACACCCCCTAAGGTGATATTTGTTCATCCCCTTGGATGTTAAAATTTTATACACACCTTGAGGTGAGTTTTGTTCATCCCCTTTGATGTAAAATCTATGCACCCCTTGAGGTGAGTTTTGGTTCATCCCCTTGGATGTTAAATTTTAAGTGCTCCCTGAAGCGATATTTTACAAAACAATCCATGGATTTGGCATAATGTAGCTTGTTGATTCATGAACTTGAGCACCCTTTTCAAAATGGCCACCTAGCATAACACAACTTGCTTGCCAATGGAGCCATGTGTTTCATGAGTGTCTTAGCATAACACAACTTGTTAGCCTTATGGAACCCATCATATTGCATGGACACCTAGCATAATGCAAATTGCTAGCCAGTAGATCCATGCAACTCATGAGTGATATTGCATCCTTATGAGATAACTCTTTGTCTAACATACATTTGAGATATGACATGTTCAGTATTTGAGACAAACTGAAGACTAGGGTCTCCTTGCCTTACCGAATCAAATCCTTTTAGTACTAACTTTGTGTTCATATTTTTGTTTGTATATGTTTTCGTGTGCTCATATCATGTTGCATTATGTTTGCATTATGTTTGCATTATGTAGTGTATTGTGTTGTGTTTTTATAATGTATGTTTTGCTCTTTCGTGTTGCATTGCATACATGCGTGTTCCTTTGTTATATTGCTTCACCATGGGATTTTGAACCTTGTGGGATTGTGCACTCCCCCTAGATTCATTTCCATCCTATCCCTCCAGCATTTGGATAATCGAAGCCCTCTTGACATATTTTCTACTTTAGTGTGAGTTTAAGGGTAAGTTCATACTTTCACTAAAGTGGGGGATAAATGTAGCATCATAAATAGTCATCCTTGACAATTTCACACTAGATTTTACTCCCTCTTATGTGTGTTTACCTAATTGTACACTTAATTTCCTAAATTATACATTTTGTGGCCCATTTGAACATTTATCAAGAAATCGCATGTATAAAACCAAGGAAAACATTTAATATTTTGCTCCCAACACTTTACACCCCGCAAAATAGGGTTGGGACAATGGCACCTTGGGTGACTTTGTGCCCCTATTTTGGCTCCAATTTTTAATATGTCAGGGTTGGAATTTTATTATTTGAATTTCAAATTTCAAATATCGGCTAGCGGGATTTAATTTTTGGGAAATTAGATTTAATTGCATATAAATACGTAGTCATTTCATAATTTGAAAACTAAGTGGCAATTATTGGTGTAGACACTAAAAATTGTCCTAATTAAATAATCTTATTATTTAATTTAAAGATTAACCTCATTCTTCTAAGTTCATATTTCTTCTTATCCATATAATTAAATAATTTTAATTATTTAATTATCTAAATTATTCTCTAAGGTTAATTATTAATTGACCACCTTTTAAATAATTGTCTTTAATTATTTAATCTCAAATATTCTCCATAATTAAATAAATATGTGTATTTCTTTAATTAACTAATTTCTAAATTCTTTTATAGTTAAATAAATATTTATTTATTTATTTAATTATCCATGTGGGTGTGAATAAATAAATGATTTTTATTTATTTATTACACTTTCTTTCTTTCTTCAATCTTTCCATCTTTTTTCTCTTCAATCAACTCTATCTCAATTTTGGAATCTAAATCTTTCCTAAATCATTAACTTTCCTTCAATTCGCAAACATCTTCTTCATCCACTAGTCAATTCAATCTTCAAAATAGAAACTTATTCTGCACGATTATCTATTAATTAAATTAAATAATTAATTATTATCTCTTCAATCTTCAAAATGGAAATTTCTATTTTGTAGTTGAGTTGACTCTACTGATTTTTCAGTTATCTCAAGTCTTCATCCTCATCATCATCTTTTATTTGATTTTTCTTGGAAAATCTATAAATAAGATTATTTCTTCATCATTTGGGATCTCACATCTTATGACAATAACCTCTATCAAAATCTACTATTAATCAAATCAATCATCAATCATATTGTTATGTTGTTGATATTTAGCACCCACATCCAAAGGCGAAACTATTGGAAACAAGCTACAGTGAGAGGGGGGTGAATCAGTGTTGTGCAAAAATTAACTTTATTAACCTTTATCTTCAAAGCACTTATAACATTCAACCAAAATGCATGAACGAGAAGAAAACAATCACAACACCATAACATAAGAATTTTTACGTGGAAACCCTATTAGGGGAAAAACCACGGTGGATGGCCAATCCACAATATGATATGAGCATACTCAAATAAATTTTACAATATGGGGAATGCACTTGCATTTAGGCGCACTGCCTAGAGCTCACTGCTCAAAGGGAAGGCTCACTGCCTTACAAAGAGAATCAGATTAAAACCATCTGAGAGTTTTAACTGAGAAAAATAGCATCTACATATGCTTGATTACAGTTCCGGTTAGGCACAATATTCAATCTTTTGTCCTACAAACTGATTCTGCACTTATGTTTTGTTTCGCTCACACTTGCAACACAGATCCTTCATGCACAAGTGAAACTGTGCATTATCAGTCTTCTGCTCTGCTCTTATTCGCAATTCGCATCCACACAACTCATACACTCTTCAAAATGATATAGATGATCTCATATATATATCCGCAACTTAGAATTCAATTATAATATGTCGACTCCAATAGAACACAACAATATATACAACTGTTGACTCAAATCATGAGTAAAGTATAATGTGCATCCACAACGATCGGCCACAACTTACCTAGGACCCAAACAAATATGCATGAACACAAAAATACTTAACTAATTACTTCCCATACATCCGCGACATGATACATTAATGAAGTCGGCTCCAGTATAGATAAAACTGAGAATTAGCCAACCGGATCTTCTAACTCGAACACGAACCATTACAAGGCACTGATATTTATGGATAATACTAAGAATACATCGATCAACCTTCACTTAGATACACAATACAAAATATTAACTAAAAATTTGTATGTGAATCAATGAACCCAAAACTGTTGAATGCTTTGTTCTTCCTTGACTATTTGCAATCAGACTGCTGGTAGGATAAATTGATGATGCGTGGACCTATTCACTGACTAGGGTTTCCATCAATGACAACACCAAATGATACTCACAGTGTCTCTTTCCAACAATCTCCCCCTTTGGCATTGATGGCAACACTTAGTGAAAAATGACTAAGTGTCAGATCAGTACCAACATTAACTACACTGCCAAAACTTCAAAAACCAAACCTTTTCCAAAATACAATTCTCCCCCTGAGATGATTATGCATTTTTCACTCTTCTCTCTCCCCCTTTGACATCAATGGAAAAGGCAGGAATCCGCATGCCAAAAATTTAACAAAACTGTTATGAACAAGTTACTTATGTACAAAACAAGCTTCATAAACTTACATAAACTTGAAAATGTCTGAAAAATCTTTCTTCAACAGAGCCAAATTTGTGTCCCAAACTCTTTTGAGACTCTCCAGGATTTTTATATGTCCACAAACCAAATAGGATTGTGTCTCTGTAGACTCCAGGTTTACTGGATCACCCATTGCTTTAGCATCTTCTACTTCTTTCAATGCACTTGACATAATTTCTATCTTTGGACCAATCAGACCTCTAAGTTCACATGCTCTTGCAACAATTTTGTCATTTTCATGTTTCAAGCTCTTTATTCTATCAAACACAGATATCACTTCTCTTTCTAACTTTCCAACACTACCAGTTAACGGATCAAAAGCATCAGAAATATTAGCTAATTATTTTTCTAGATCCTTAACCTTTTTCTCATTGTCATCAGTAAATTTTGAGAAAGACAAACAAGACTTGTAAATCTTCACACCTTCTGATAAAGCATTTTGGATATTTTCCACATAAGTTCTTAGCAAATTTTTATCCTTAGCAATCATTTCCTTCAGCCCATTTAATCTTTTAGCATCAAATTCCTTTTGAACTTTAATCATAGCATATTTCTCAAGTGACTCAAAGTGAGTACTTACTGAGTTGATAAGCTTCTTTATTTCACCGGAGGAGGAACCAGTTGGATCTTTCACATGAGTGGGCATTATCTTTTCCAAGACTCCAGATGCAAGATTTAGAAATTCACTGTCCTCAATATGGGATTTTAACAGTTCTTCTCTGGATTTTGCTTGGGCGAATGATGCTACTTTCATTTTTTGAATTGCACTCAGAGTAGATAGGTCAATCGGACCTTCAATCAATTCAAGATCAAACTCTTCTTTTTGTTCTACCAAGAATTTCTTTACTGCCTTTGTAGTGTCTCTTGCTTCTACTGGGATTGTCTTTTCATCAACCTTCTTCTTGTCAACCATTACTTCCTCAGTTGCAGGTTCTAACTTATCTTCAAGGATCTCTGCTTTATCAACTAATACAGTTTCTGAAACCTCAATTTCCATAGGCATCTCTGTATTAACCACTTCAGGAGGGATCTGAATATCCTCACCAGCTGTATCTTGATTTACTTCTTCTTCTTCTTTTCCCAGACTAGATGAAACATCATGAGTTCCCTCAAGTACAACATCAATTTTGTTGTTTAACAAAACTTTTCTCATAATCTATTTTGTTTCTTATGCAACTTCCTTGGTTTGACCAATCATCAACTTATTCACTCTAGTTTTTCTTTTAAACTCCTTGGCTTTATTCAGTATTGACTTTATTTCTTCAATAGAAGCTATTGGACACAATTCAATAAGAATTCTTTCTCTCATCTGCTCTTCTTATGATATGGCATTAACTCTCCTCATCTCCAAAATGTCATATAAACTTTTGGGAAAATTTGGCATTATTTCAATCAAAACTTTATTGAAAATATTCAAATGTTTTATTGTTTCCTCTTCAAGAATTCTTTTATCAGATTCACCAAAAGACTCATACCATTTGCATAGTGGCTTGAGATTTCCATCCTTAACTAAATCTTTTTCAACTTCCTCTACTTACATACCTGGATGGTCAGTATTTACCTTCTTCTTTGCTTGAACATCTCCACCGGAGGGTTTACTTTTTATAACAATTGTTGCCTTGGTACCTTGATGCTTGATTTCTTTAACACCTTCATCAAACTTTGTTTCTTCATCATCAGAAACTGCTACATAGACTCTTTTGCTCTTATCTTTCTTCCTCTTCCTTCTTTACCGGATCCCTTAGATTCAGTTTTCACAGGGATTGATTTTTCTACAGGGGTTGAATGGGATGCAGAGCTTCTAGTTGACCTAGTTTGGGCAGAGGGCGTTGCCCGACTAGCTGATTCAAATTTTGTTGCCTCCTTTGTTGCTTCAACTTCTTCTCTTTTCTTTTTGGCTTCTCTTATTTTCTCAACAGGTATGCCCATACTTTCTCCAAAAATTTCTACCTCTTTTCTAACTCTTTTGGTCAACACAGGTTTCCTGAGTTCATTGTGTACTTGCATATTATTTTCAGCATAAGCACTGAATCTTTCTTTTGATTGATCTAGACTCTTGCTCAATAAATGTTCAACATACATTTCTATAATGCGCTCTTCAACTTCATACCCCATCGACATGATCCAGATTGTTCTGGGATCAGCGGCTTCCATCATACACTGATCAATATCAACCATGAAACAAATTGTATCCTTGTATTTCTCTACAATGGAAGTGGGAATCCTCTCTTTGGACTGCATCATACTTTGAAAACTTTTGAAGTATCCCTAGATAGTGGCATTCTTTGTCTTAGTGTCTGCAAATCTGTGAAAGAGATATCTAATCTGAGTAGCTATAAGTTTATCTTTTTTCCAATGAATCTTTCTGAATCCCGAAACCTCACCCATGAAATAAAAGAATAAGCATAATAGTAAGTTACCATACTTTGAAATATTTTTTCTTATCCTTCTTAATCTTTGCAAGATTTTCCATTAACTGATTCCTTAGCAATTCATAGAGATCATAATCTGCATTTTCTTTCACCATCTGATAAGCAGCATAGATGGTTGTACCGGACACAGAGTTGTCTCGGTTGGAATGATAAATATTGTACCCAATAACCATAGATGCAAATTTGACATCTACATCAACAATTCCATCAATTTTCATTGCCCTTCTATTATACCTAGAGCCTGTAGCATCAGTGGTCATTTGATTCTTCATTGATTTCAGAATTGGTAAACCACTAGAAGAATTTTGACCTATTACAGCACTAATAGCCTCCTTTGTGATTTTGAAAGGTATGCTTAACCACATGAATTCATCATGGACTCGACTCAAAATGTAATGAACCCATTCAGACTCTTCAAAGATGGGAAATTTGACAATTTGAGTAAACTTCTTTTCTTCTAGGGTTTTATGCTCTGGCTTCACATAGAAATCTTCACCAATAATATGATTGTTATACAGATTTAGCAGATGTGAGCTTCCTAGTTCTTCAATATTCGCGTGAATATAAACCCTAATATCCTTTGTGTGTAACACTCCGTACGAAATGGATGAAAATGCTCCTAATGGATCGGTCTCAATAGACTTGTAGGGATGCCACTTGAACTTTGGATGGGGTCTGTCTTTAACTTCAACTACTAATGGCCATTATCAATTCACAAGTTCACAGAGTTTTTCCAAAAAATACCTTTCCGTCGGATCGCAGATGATTGTTGAAAGCTTCTTTGCTCTTGAATTTTTCCTTAATTCACCTTAATTCGGCTTAGAACTCTCCAAACTTCTTTTCTTCAAAATGCAAAGTGACAAATAAAGATAGAAATGACTTTTTATCACTCGCATACTTAACCCTTTTTGACGCAATAAATGCATTTACCCTAACTCATCTAGTTACACTGTTCCCATGCATTGTGACAGATAAATCTTCTACAGACCTCCAACATTGCATAATACTTTCTCTAATAGCTTCAACAACATTTGTAGCACACTAACTGAAATTATCCACATTTCGGTGTCAGTTATTGGTAGGGGGTTGAGAGATTTTCTTGACAGCTCCCCCTAGGCCAAAGGCCTGAGACTAATTCCCGAATGAACTACTAGAACCAGGTTCTGGTGTTGGTGCATTTTCTTCATTTGAGGGACTCTTCTTCACCCATTTCTTCTGTATTTGTTGCTTGACCACATTTGTAGTGACTTTTCCTTTTCCTTTAACATCCTTTTGCATGTTTCTCCTTTGATTTACCAGACCTCTTATGTTCCAACATAATGTAGCAATGTGACCAAATTTATTGTAGTTGTAGCATACAACATTTTTCTATCTAGACCAGTTGTTCCACTGATTTCCTTTTGATCTACACTGGTTAGCAGTATGCCCAAATCTATTGCATGTATAACATCTGACATTTTTATGAAATTTGTTCATCACATTTTTGCATTCAATTGACTTGTGACCAAACTTATTGCAATTAAAACACTAACCTGAGAATGATGGACTTCTTTGATTCATCCTACTTCTACACTAAGAAGCCATGTGTCCAAATTTATTGCAATTGAAACAGTATCCATTAAATCTTTGAGCATTAGGTTGTCTTACCGGATACCTTTCAGGTTTGTTCATTTGACTTGCTTGCCTGAATCCCCTTTGCTCGGATCTAGAACTTTCTCCTTCTTCATATCCAAAACCTCGCTTGTCACCATTTGTCCTTTGACTGCTAATCAGTTCATCAAGCTTGGCTGAACTAACTTTGAACTTTTATTTATACTCATTTGCAGTGGCAAGTTCACTTCTAAGATCATCAATCTATTTTTCAAAAACTTCCTCATTGTTCTTAAACTCTTCTAATTCATTCTCCAACGGCTGCATACTTCAGATTTTTCTTTCAGGGACTGTGCTAGGTTCTCTTCATTCTTCTTCCTATCTTCAATCTCCTTGGTCATCCTCATCATTATGGATTCCATTTCATGCTTTAGAACTGTATTTTCTCTGGTAAGCTTTTCACATTCTTCTATCTTTTCTTTCAGGGCTTGACTGAGTTGTTCATCTTCAATGCTCTTGTTGTCATTTTGCTTAATCTCATCACAAAGTTCCTTTCTCTTCTCTCTGGACTTTGTTGATTTTTTATTTCAAAGACTCAATGAATTTCTCAGCATCTATGAGGTTTGCTTGCAATTTCTGAACTTTAGACTTTGACTGATCAAGATCATCTAGGGCCACCAAAAGCTGTTGTTGAGGACTGCTTGAATCCATTGAAACACTTTCCAAGATCTCCCCAAGTTTTTAGACTTCTTCTTCTGAGGAACGAGCTTTGATACCAATTGTTGGAAACAAGCTACATTGAGAGAGGGGGGTGAATCAGTGTTGTGCAAAAATTAACTTTATTAACATTTATCTTCAAAGCACTTATAACATTCAACCAAAATGCATGAACAAGAATAAAACAATCACAACACCATAACACAAGAATTTTTACATGGAAACTTTGTTAGGGGAAAAACCACGGTGGATGGCCAATCCACAATATGATATGAGTATACTCAAATAAAGTTTACAATATGGGGAATGCACTTGCATTCAGGTGCACTGCCTAGAGCTCACTGCTCAAAGGGAAGGCTCACTACCTTACAAAGAGAATCAAATTAAAACCATCTAAGAGTTTGAACTAAGAAAAATAACATCTACATATGCTTGATTATAGTTCCGGTTAGGCACAATATTCAATCTTCTATCCTATAGACTGATTTTGCACTTCTGCTCTGTTTCGCTCACACTCTTAACACAAATCCTTCATGCACAAGTGAAACTGTGCATTATCGCTCTTCTGCTCTACTCTTATTCATAATTCACATCCACACAACTCATACACTCTTCAAAATGATACAGACAATCTCTTATATATATCCGCAACTTAGAATTCAATTACAATATGTCGGCTTCAATAGAACACAACAATATATACAACCGTCGGCTCAAATCATGAGTAAAGTATAATGTGCATCCACAACGGTTGGCCACAACTTAGCTAGGACCCAAACAAAGATGCACGAACACAAAAATACTTAACTAATTACTTCTCATACATCTGCAACATGATACATTCATGAAGTCGGCTCTAGTACAGATAAAACTAAGAATTAGCCAACCGGATCTTCTAACTCGAACACGGATCATTACGAGGCATTAAGATTTATGGATAATACTAAGAATACATTGATCAATCTCCACTTAGATACGTAGCACAAAATATTAAATTGAAATCTATATGTGAATCGATGA
Source organism: Sequoiadendron giganteum (assembly GCA_007115665.2). Classification (NCBI taxonomy): domain Eukaryota; kingdom Viridiplantae; phylum Streptophyta; class Pinopsida; order Cupressales; family Cupressaceae; genus Sequoiadendron; species Sequoiadendron giganteum. The sequence goes on along the minus strand of CM021106.1, from coordinate 467,417,251 downwards.
ACCCAAAAAAGTCGGATGCTCTGTTCTTCCTTGATTGTTTGCAATCTTACTGCCAGTAGGATAAATTGATTATGCGCAGACCTATTCACTGACTAGGGTTGCCATCAATGACAACACCAAATGATACTCGCAGTGTCTCTTGCCAACAGAAGCAACATCACATCATTTCTTTTTGAGGTTTGCAGTGGGATTGGTAAAGTAGAGATTTAAAATTTGATTTATTTATTTGTGTTTTCATGTTTTTAAATTTCTTAATTTCTCATTTCAATGCATACATTTTGGTGAACCTGACGTGAACACTAACCTTTATTGCCTAACCTTGTTGTCTGTGAGTTTCTAGTGTTTTCTATCTTGCGAGTTAAAGGTAATTTATGGGGTTGTAAAAATCAAAAAAATTAAAGGTTGTTTGAGGACAAACAAACATCACCATTGTTGTTGCAACCTAGCATGGTTTAAAATTGGCAAGGGAGAAGGGGGTTCCAAGATTTAGTTGGAAGGGGAATCGTTGAATATTATCAACTTCCTTAGGAAGCTCACTCCTCCTTCTTGGTCCATAGAAAGACTTATCTTTGATGATCTTTCTTTGTTGAATAACTTTGAAGAAGTCTACATTTCCCATGTGTTTCGTGAGGCTAATGGTGTTGTGGACCTTTTGGCTAACCTTGGTGTCATCGGCTAGGTCGTGGGAGATTAATGACCATCTTCTTGTGGATCTTATTACTTTGCTTAATAATGATAGTCCCTAAATCTTCAAAGGGGGGCGAAACTTCTGGTAATCCTAAGGGATGGTGGTTTGATGATTTCCCTCTGATGTTGATTAGACATTTGATGGTCATTTCTCTTATTGGAAGTTGTGGGAGGATGAGTTGTAATCTCAGGAGGGATTTGGCCTTAATTTTTATCTGTACCTCAAAATTCAAGATCACACACTTTCTGGGTGCGATTTCCTCGGCATTTCTGCTAACCTACATTTGTGCTTTGCAGGGTTTCATTCCTGAGAATTATAATGCACTTTTGGAGATGGGGGTGACAAATGCGGAACATAGCCCTTTTCGTGTGGTGAAACCAAAGCTAATGGTGAAGTTTGGAATATTTTGCATAAAGGTGGAGTCACTCCTTTCACGAGGAAATTACATGGGTATGATTCCAATACCTCGCAGGAGTTTGTGGAGGCTTGGAACAGTCAGGTGCTTAGTATGTTTGGAATTGATATCACTGTGAATGAGTTCATAGCTGAAGTTACAAGTTTGTCGACTCAAGGGAGAAAATTCTTCAAAGAAAAAGCCATGTCTGGGGTGGCGAGAATGAACTTCTTGAGGGATAAAGAGGGCAAAAAAATTTGAACTCCAGTGTGGTGGCTTTGATCGAACCTCAATTAAACTAATCTGGGGAGATGTGGCTATAGCTCTTATGCAGTACTTTACCTTGGATGAGAGATACTCAGCTATTTATGGGCACCATTTTGTGTTGCTAAACCACTTTCTTCATGGTAAGTTGGTCTCCTTCCCATTTTATCTTCTTTCATCTTTGGAGAATGGGATTATTGATTACATAAAGAATCCCAACAATCCCTTTTTACATGAGGGGTTGATGCTTTTAATTGTGGAGAATATCAAAGCAATATATGCAATTGCAACCCATGTTCCTACTAGGGTCTGCAAGGCCAAGAAAAAGGCTAAGCTGAAGGGGAAATGTCAGTTGGAGGAGGAGGAAGGTGATGGCGAGACAAAGTCTAGGAATGATTCCCTAGCCTAGTCTGATGGCTACCAAACAAATTTGGACTATGTTAACCCTTCAACTAGGGTTAGGAAAATCTCTATGAAGAATGTTGAGCCCTCTTCCTTGCATGGGAAGTGCAAAATTTTGGATGATTGTGAAGAGGTAGATATGGAGGGGAAAGGAAGCGTTAAGAAGGTTCCTAAATGGGGGTCGATGAGTGATGTTGTTTCCCATGTTGTGGAGGAGAATTCGTAGGAAGGTGTAGGGATTACTAAGGTATGTGGGGTGGTGAAAAATTTTATTGATGAGAAAAATCTAGATTGTGGTGGGGATAGGAGGGTCCCAACTGAAGGGGAGGTGAATCCAAAAAATTATGTTGACTTGGAAGCATCCCTTGCAATGTCATCTTCTGAAGGAAAAGGCAAAGAATAGTTTGTCTCGCCTGTTGGTTTCTAGGAAGAGGATCCTCCAATGAGCTCTGATCAAGGGAGGGGTCTGTATTGGGGTTCGTTGGATTTTAATCAGGCATATGGTTTGGTGAAGGAAGGGCCAGATGTCTTATTTAACCTGCTCATGTGGCTCATTCAAGAGGTCCAAGATCTTCATCCTAAGTATGATATTATTGCCCATTGTAACATCTTCACTCTAAGAATTTTTAGGGAGCGGGATTTTTTTTAGCATGGTTAGGTCATTGAACTCTACTCTCAGCCTAGTGGTGGAGGATTTCACTAAAATGAAAAGAGACCATGATCCAAGGCTTTCTTCTTTGGGAACTCCTTGCAAATTCTTAAGGATCATAATTCCTTGTTTAACCTCAACAAGGATTCACTTGAGACCACGACTAAAGGATTGGTGCTACTAAATGAGAAAGCAAAAGAATGGATTAGCAAGTCCCTCTTCCCTAACCCTTCAAAGCAGGCTATGGGTGAGGACTCTAAGATGGGGAAGCAAGCCATCAATTTGGGGACTGGATCGAGTGTTCGTACCCCCATCAAAACAAAGAAAAGTAATGTGGTTCCTATGCAGGATGTCAAAAAAATCATGGATATGCATGACAAGGTGATAACCAAGGATGTGGGTGCGGCAAGGATGTTAAAAGAGATTCTCTAGTTGTTTTGTGCTCACCTTTTGTCTATTTTTTGTTGATGGTTGTCTGATTGTGGTTTAATCATCCTCTTATTTTTTGGGGCAACTTTACTGCTTTATCTTTTGTGTTGCCTTCTCTTTTGTACAGGGTTTTAGGAACCCTTCAAAACTTGTTTTATGTTAATCAAAAATAGACATCACCATTGAGTCCAGAAGGGTCATTCCATAAATTTTCATATATTATACGTCATATTTTGGTGTCGGATAACATTTTAGCCTTAAAAAATGCATTTTTCGGGCACTTCCTTTGTTAATCCGTACATTTGTACGGATTTTTAATTTTGGACTATCATTTTATTGATACATGTGTTAAATTTCTATTTTAAATTAATTTTCTTTCATTTACTAATTAGAAAATTAATTAACAGAGATTTAATCACTTGATCAAATTGCATGTTCTTCCTTTTCACAATTTTTGAAAATACTAACATGTCGTAAAATAAGCATAACTTTCAAATCACTAATCAGATTCTCAAGTTATTGTAGGTGTTGGAAAGCTAGTTATGAGTTGCAGGCTATGAAGTAGATCATTTTTTTCAAATCAAAAATTAGAAATTAGGTTGTGGCAAAATATTTGGAGAAAATTATTGTTGAAGCAAACTAACAAGTGGGTTTTGTAGATTTTTAAATAGTTTAGGATTAACATTTCAATTGGTGCATAAAATTAACTCACATTTACATTTGGTGCATCTAAAATGAATCCTAAAATCTTCACATTTACTTTTGGTGCTCAAATGAATCCTACAATCTTCACATTTCAATTTTGCGCATCTAAAATGAACCACAATCTTGCATTTTACATTCATGGGATTTAAAATGAACCAAAATCTTGCATCTTACATTCATTGGGCTTAAAATGAACTACAATTTGTATTTTCACATCATTGGCTTAAAATGAACTCAATCTGAATTTTCACATCGTTGGCTTAAAATGAACACAAATTGCATTCACTCATTTGGTTTAAAAAGAACACAACTTGCATCCTTCACTCATTCAGTTTTAAAAAGAACAAATTGAATTTTACGCTCATTGGGATTAAAAAAGAACCACAACTTGCATTTGGTCTTCTTAAGTAGGCACATTTCAATTTGGGCTAATTAATGAACAAATATGTGTTGTGTTTGGTGCACTTGCACACTACTTGTTAGTAGATCCCATAAGGTGTAGTGAGATTGTCCTCTCCCCTTGCACTTCATGTGATCTTGGGTGAAGAGAAATCATTGCATATTATTTTTATTTTTAGTTGGGCTTGGCTAAGAAACACATCCTAATGGAGAACTTGAAGGTGACCCAAACCAGTTTTTCCCTTGGGCAGGTATATAAAAGGATTAGACGAAAGTAAAGTTCAATTGCTATTAGCTTTCACCATATAGTGTCGATCATAACAGGGAGCTACCTTTGCATATAAGCTCCCCTAGTAAAGTTGGTTAAAGCCTTAAGTGGCTTCCTAGATGCTCGCGAGGTGGCATGTCCTCGAGTTGTGACTAGACACCATTTTAGTAGCCACCCTTATTGCTTGACTTATATTAGCATCATTCTCAGTGCAAGGGTGTAGCACCACACCCTGAAAGTTACCATATGGCTCCCTTGAGTGAGACAAGAATCCTTGACATAGCATAAATTACTTGTTTTTACTTGTAAATTTTTGGGGAGAGGGTGATTTGGGTCATCCTTCCATTCCAGGAGGCCCCTATCCATCCAATCTCGTAGACAAGAGTTGATACATAAGTTGAAAGGGTGTCCCTCACGTTGACATAGATTCCAAGTTGTGGGCCTGAGCGTCGCGCCATTGAACATTGACCTTAGGGATAGGTAGTGCTTGATTATTTTTTATATGTGTTTATACCAGTGGAAATTAGGGTGAATAACCTCTAAACATACACATGTGCATACCAAATTGTCACAAATTCAACAACCAAATATATTTTCAGTGTGTTTTCTATGTTTTCAAAGTGTCTTTAGTCACATTTCCACATTTTCCAAAATATTTCCAAACCATAAACCATTTGAAAACCTCAAATTTGTAACAAACAAATAGTGAACCACATATGCTAAATAGTGAGCCGCAACTATTAAATCTTAAAATTTCAAAAATAAAATCTTTGTCCAATCTCAGTCCTTATCACATTTTGACAGTGACCATAGACTTGCAATCCATTCAATTCCATTCACCTAGGTTGCCTTCCATTGCTTGGCTAGGTTGCATTGTCATCCTTAGTTCATCATTAGGTTTTTCTTAGGTTGCATATACCTTTTAGATTTCAGACATAGGAAGCTTATCAAACCTTTGGATAGTCCATGGTCACTTATTTAGATTATCATTGACTATATCCTTCAATTTATCTATCATCATCATTGGGTCTCAAACTTATGTCTTAGTTTAGACTCACTTTTTCAAAACATCATCCTTTCAACATTGGTCCTCTTGAGGTCTTGATAATCAAATTTTATACCTTGGATCACCATAGCTTGGTTAGCATCCTTTTTCTTAGGTCTAAAGGTGCATATCCTTAGTGTCATATGGCATCCCTTAGTCTCATTTACCTTCATTGCATGCCATATCCTTTGGTCATAGCATCCTTGCATTATCATTTTGCATCCTTATATTATCCCAAAAATCCTAAAAATATAACATAGTCTCATTTCCATTGTCATCCAAAGTTCACAAGCTTTCTATGGTCCTCACTAAGTTTTCCTTATCCATCCTAATCTGAATTCAAGACCATGTCTTCGCTTTACCTTGATATTCTTCATAGCCAAGCTGAATACCAATCCATCCTCAATCGTCAATACCAATCACCCATAGTCTCGAGTCAGCCATCCATCTACCCATCTTACCAACCCATAAGCTCTAGTCATTCATCCATCTACCCTTACTATCAAGAGTCACTTGACACAATTCATACCATTGATCCTCAACAAATATCCATCAATCATCATTATCCTAACCTTGACAAGGGAAACCATCCTTCCCCTAATCCATTCCAATCCTCCACATCCTATCCTAATCCATCATCAACTAATCCATTCCAAGCCTCCACTAATTCATTCCAATCCACCACATCCTATTCTAATCCATCATCCACTAATCCATTCCAATCCACTACATCCCAGTCTATGATACCATCCAATAAAAGAACATTAATTAATGCTCTCCAATGACAACTAGCAAACGAACTTGTTCAACTCCTAAATGAAAAAATTTAAGCAATCCAATCAAATCACTAATCCTACACCATCCAACCATCTGTCACCATCATTTCTGCCATTTTCTACCAACACCAAAAAGGATCTTGATATTGAAACTCCATTATTGCCATGTCAAAATCTTGAGTCTATCAAAGAAGATCCTATCATTGCTCAAAATCACATTCCATTGCCTAAACCTTTGGATATACGTCAAAAGAAAAGACCAAAGAATGATGAAATGAACTCCATGACAAATCTAGATCAAGTTACCCAAAAATAACCTATAGATTCTCATGATATGCAATTTAATCCAATCTCTAATCAAGATCCCATTCCCAATCATGTCATCCAAGATAAACCTATCTTTGATCAAAATCCTACCATTGAAGAAGAAATCCAAAATTATCCTCTCATCAACCTTTATACCATTCATGATCAAACACTTGAAGTTGATCCTATCCAAACTCCAAACACCTCCATTGCCCAAGATGAGACACTTGCCTCCTTTGGATGCATAGATAATCAAACAAATGATATGGATAACATTCAAGAATGACATAAAGAAGCTACTATGGATCAAGTCAAAGAAGAGGATGCAAAATCTACCATGGATCAAACTGACATCCCAAATGATCAAGAAGAAACAAGCATGATGAATGATAAAGCCAAAATATCCTATCAACTAGGATCATCCACTTTTATCAAATCAGGCTTTCTCGCAGAAGAGAGGATTCTAAGTAATAGTCTCCACATACACAATGATGGGTTCGGATCTTGCTTTCAAAGTAAAAAATACCCCATCACAAATAGAATATTTCAAAGAATGCAATATCAAGGAAGAGGACTAGGCCTTCATGAGCAAGGCATTCTAGAACCAGTACAGTTTTATGAAAATCCTAGACATCAAGGTCTTGGTTATTCTTCAATTAGAAAATCAAACAATGTTAGTGATACCTCCATGATATTAGGGGACACTTTATCCAATACAAACATCAAAATGGGGGCCATGAGTAGTCCTTGTCATAAGGTTGTTGCCAACACGCCTTCCATCCACTCCATAAACCATCATTCCATCATAATTAAACCCATCAATTGGAACCAACAAAAACAAAAGTCTTACAAGTCTAAAGTCCAAAATCAAATATCAAAGGTCATTGAATACAAAAATCCAAGTGGACAAATAAGTTACAATGGATTCCAAAGAAAAATAGATCAAGTAAAGAAAAGAGTTCAATGCCAATATTCAATCCAAAAGTGGAGCCACAAGAAAGTAAGTCTCCCACATATAACAAATGTCCACCTCCTTCAAAATGGTCATCACACAAGGCATATAAAAGTGATGGTTCAAAAAACTATCCCAAGCAAAATTCCAAAATCCATCATCCACCATCCCAAGTTTGAAAAATAAAAATTGCTACATCCAAACATCAAAATAATCCTTCCACAACTACCATCATCCATCATAATCCAAAACCTTGTCTACATTCCAAAAATCCTACTTCACAAATTCGTTGCATCTTGGCAGAAAATCTTCATCATAAGGACTCCCATGGGACTCTATCATGATGGGCGTATTTCGAGAAAGCCAAACCTAGTATCAGAAAGGATCACAATGACATCAATTAGTTGTATGCAAGTGCTATGATCCTAACAAGAAAAATACTCCATAAAGGTTACTATTGGAATATCATGACAGCAAAAACTATATCAACACCATCAAAGGAGTCAGAACAACAAGTGATCATCCAAAATATCCATATAAAAAAAATCAAAGAAATCAAAGAAATCATCACCTTCATGAAAACCTGGTAAACAGGCGTTGTGTGACATCAAAAAAAAATAGTAAAGAGAAAGAATTTGTCCAATAGTGAAAACCATTTTTATGGCACTTTGGATAAGTATCATGATGAAAACCTAGCAAACAAGCGTCATGTGTAAGAACAATTATCTGTGGACCATTACACTTGGGGGCAAGTTGTCTCATCTCCCATGCCTTTCTCATGGCATTTTCATCTGTCCATCTAATCCATATCATTTCCATCCATTTTCCACCTACCTTGATCTTGATAATGACTGGGGTACAAACATAAATCATGCTTTGGGAAAACTCTTGACATATCTATCCTTTAGTCATACAACATCTTGGCATTGCCTTCATGGCATCATCCAAACCCATACCTTTGAGAAAAAAAATTATTCCTATGCAACATAGTCCTTGGAAATCATATGCTAATTCTACCATCCAACAATCCTCATGTCTCCTATATTTTACCAAATCCACCCATTATCCTTCCATGCCTATTGTTGGACTTGGTTTTCCCTTGTCATTGGTTTAAGGATTATAATTTGTGTATCCAACATCCCTCCATCATCCCATTCAATCCTAAAAATAATTCATTCCAAATGCGACAAGCCTAATCCATACAATCTTGCTATAAAACCTAGCGCATCATCCAAAACATTCCTTTGCTTTGTTTCTAGCCTTTCTAAAAACCTTGATCCTTTAGTCACATTATCATCATAGGGATATGTCTTTCCCAGTCCTCATATTATTTTGGGATGTGTCCTTCCCATGTCAAACAATGTCGTCATCATCATCACCTATCAATTGGTTTTAATCTTGACTAAGGGCAAGATAATGTTTGTCCTCAAATCCTTGTCCATGCCTACTTGCTTCATTGTGGGTATCTTTCACGTGCATTTGTCATGATCCTTATAATGTATCATCCATAATAAATTTGCTTGCATACTTCTCACATCATCCATAATAACACTTTATTTTCATTCTCATAACCTAGAACGATTTGTTGGAGGTGGATTCACTCTGAGAGGGGGGTGAATCAGAGTGGAATAATTTTAACTTTTAACTTTGAATGCATAATGAAACTTTTACTAATTTTAACCCAATGTGACAGATTTATTTAAGCAAATGGACATTAACACTTTAGATCAGATTGACATGAAACTTGACTAACATTTACAACCCATATTAAGAGCATCATATGATATTATTCAATCAAAGCTTTATGAACAATCTTGTTGTTCTTTATGAACAGAACTATAATACTTCATAAAATGCAACTTTGACTTGCTTTTGACAAACTTTTGAGCATTCATATAATGAACACAGAATGCAGATGTGAATTCACTTTATGAAAGACTTTTTGCATCAGATTTACACAATCTAAATTTGCATGACAGGCTTGAACAATTGACGTTAAACTTTTAAACAATCTTAAAGTATCAAAGCATTGACTAATTGAATGAGCACAATAATTAAATGACTGAAAGAAATATTATGCAAGATAGACACAAATCACACAAATGAGAGACACAGAAATTGTCGAGTGGAAAACCCTCCTGGGGTAGAAAAACCACTCCTAAACTGCCTTACTGGCTTAATTTCAAAACCACTGCTTACAATTCCTTAAAGGCTAATTTATGAGCACCAACTCAAGGAGCACCGACCCCTCATTTAGAGACACCAATCTCAAGGAGCACCAACCCCTTTTTTTTTCAGTAAGATATACAATGATACAGAGGATCTATTTCTTTCTCTAGTTTCTCTCAAGTGCCTCTTGACGGACAATGCCTACAATTCTCAAGGTTCAAGAATGACCTTTCAGAATTCTAACCATTTTCAAGCCTTAAGCCAGCTTAATGATTAACTCATATTTTAGTTTTTCAATCTCAATGCTCAACATCTCTTCAATACAATCATAGTGATATACTCACACTGGTTTTTCACTTTCTTTCTCATACATTTCTCATAGTTCCTAAAAACAGTTAACACTTTCTCACTTTTTCTCCAGAAACTAACAACCTTATATCTCATAGATTTTCCAAGAAGACTAAAAACCCTAATCTCTATGTTTTTCTTCTTACACAAATTTCATCATTACATCTCAAGGAAATTACAGCAGTAACTTCTTTTTTCATATTTCAAAACAACAGAGGTTATTTTCAAAGTACCCACTTTCTGTCGAACAACATTGCCAGGTATTGTTGTGTTTTTGAGAAAATGTTCGGCATGGAGGTTTTCTTCTGACAAGAATAGTCAAGGAATATGCAATTTTAGAAAGGAGACTGAACCCTGTCCACACAAGGAGCCTGCACAGGCAATGCTAACCGAACCACCATTAAAAACAAAAAATATTCTATGAACAATAGCCTCAAAAAATAGCTGTAACAACAATGTAATTGAAACCACAAGGTAGTGCAACTGAAACCTCATAATAATGCACCCAAAAACAATTATCACCGAATCCAGGTGAGAGACTGAAAGGATTTGCAGACTTCATGATTACCCACAAACTAAAAACACCATCCCTTAATGCAGGAGCAGAATTGATATGGTAAACTATTGTGATATGCATTTTACATTATGTGAAATCATGCATTAATTCTGACCATGAACAGAATAAACCCATTTTTCCATCTTCCAGATAGAATTAAACACATGTCTTCTATTATTTGTGCCAGTAGAAGTAACGGTTCTTCAAAGCAATTAAAAAGATGAATACCTGAGAAGAACGGAAGAGAGTCTATCATGGAGTAATTTACCAGACTGGCAGAGTAGCAAAGCAACACAGACTTCTTCGAATTTCGAGCTCTTACCCAGTGACAAAAGACTGAAAAGAGTATCGATCATCGTAATGATCTTTCATATTCCCCCATTTGTTGTCCAAGTAATTCAGAAAGCCAACAAACACAGTGAAACGACTGAGAAGATTTCAATGGTGGCGGTCGAGTTAGGGTTCCAAACCCTCGAGCATGTGAAACAAAAAAAAATGATTGCCCTAAACTTTCCAAGGCAATTCAACCGATGCCATTTACCAATGTTGATAAAGTTTGAAGTCTGAAAGGACTGAAGTAATAATTAGAAACTCAAAATGCATTTTGAAATCTGTGGACAGTCCAATCCAATGCATGTCGACCATCTCATTACCTTTGAATGCATGCACATCGTAGATCATCATTACCACTATTCAATTATTAATCAAGTGAAATGCTGACACAATAATTCCTTACATAATTTGTCATGACTACTTTAGAAGACCAAATTCCGATTACCTAAGTCATCCTTGTTTCCAAGGAATCAAATCCATGTCACTTCCATAGTGACCTTTAAATAAACATAACCTCATACCTATTGTCGGCTTTAAGGCCTAGTGAATTATCAACTATAAGACCCGATATCTCCAATGCTTTTAGAAATATAATAAAGTCTAATACCCATGATAACCATTTTAATACCGTAAACATATGCCTCCCTTTTAACTCATTTTCCCATGCAAATATCAATTGTTCCATATAACCATGCCAATAAAAACATGTCAACTATAAACAACCCGATCAAAAAAACTATAGTCGGCTTGAGTGCACTTTTAAAATGTGTTATGCAATAACGCCGACCAAGGCACTTACCAAAAATTTATATCACTTATAAACCATGCAAACCTCTTAATCACCTTTTGATTTCGATTTCATCCACATACTTTGATGTCCATTTTCTAATATCCGATGACACAATAAAATGTGATAACCAAAACCACAAAACGTGAAGCCCTTAAGCACCTAAAAAAAAATGAATGTTTTGACATCTGAAGTACTAATTGTTTTGGCAAACTGAACCTACAAAATTTCAACATGATCGATAACCTGTGTGCCATGATCATTCCGAATAACCTTACAAGAAACTACGCCAACTGTGCCAATGTCAAATGAATACCAAATATCAAATGTGCCAATCAAATGCCATAATAAGACCAAACTATGAAATGCCAAGGCACCAACCCAAGGCAATTTTGACATCAAGGACAAATGCCACAGAAGAAGTCAACAAACTCCCCCTTTGTCCTTGATGGCAAAAATATGAGCCATCTGAACCACCATTTTCTCCCCCTTTTTGTCATAAGGACAAAGGAAGAAACCTGTGATATGCCATGAAATACAACAACCAACCAATACCCAGCTACAGATAGAGCAAGAATGCAGCAAAAATGCAGACCCAATACCATAAGCCAAGTGAATCAAAAACAATTTATGGTGCTTGATGAAGGTAAGAATATATTCCATGATAATCACCAAAACAATGAATAGAAAACAATGAACCAATACTTTCAAGCACCTCTGTTTTGATGTGGATGTAGATGAATCCCTTTTTTAAGAACCAATACTGTGGTCACCTGTTATACCAAACCGAACCTGAAACAAATACATGCCCATGCAAAACTGTGAGCTATAACATAAACTGAATTCATGATCCTGAACAACCATGAATGCCAATGGATATTATCTTAATGTCATGAATCGAAACAAATGTATCAATCTCGGGTTTGATATCAAGAGAAAACCAAAAAGACTGAAAAACCAACAACTTCATAAGGCTGCAAATTTGAACATCACTATACTGCCACTATCCAAGCAACCTGTCAAAGATTCATAACCAAAACTGCACACCAAGGTTAACTGTTCCTGTGTAACAGTATTAGAGAACAAAGTGTTGTTAATCAATATCAATGTTTCATATTTAGATGTCGATTATGATGTCAAGCCAATTTGAAACATATGAACTGGATGAAGACTTCAGATATATCAATCACTGAGACAATGTGAAAGAACCATGAAGATATGAAATGATAAAACCATCTGAACATGTCATGGTGATCTTTGTCAACAAAGATTGAAGATCGGTTACTTGAACATACCACCTTTTGGTCATATTAAACTTCATCCTCCATTGTCAACTATAAATACATTGTTACCAGTATGAATAACCATGCACAAATGCATATCCTGTTGTAATGAACATATGGCAAACACCAGTACCAACATATAAAAACTAAGTGCTTTCCATGAAACATGTGAACTAGGAACCAACTATTCACAATATGTGCCACCCAGATTATGTAAATGTATCATCAAAGCTAGTATTGTTACCAAAGACAAACAACCACGATAAACATTTGAAAGCCAAACAACCAATGAAACCAATTGCAAATACAATTAGAGCAGCAGACAATGACAAGCAAGTTGTAAGAGAGCAACCATAGAACCAAGCTCCCCCTACAAAGAAGCTTCACAAAAAAATCATTTATGATCCGTAAGACACCATTTCTTTTCTCAAGCTTATTGAAAATGTGCAAATTCTTCAATCAGTGACTCTTTATCGTTCATTCAATAACTTACTGCACATTTTTCCATGAACATAATAAAACACAGTATGATGATCAAATTCATTGGCAAATGAAACACTGAAGTATACTACTACCAAACCAGATTTATATACATCAACAAGCAAGTAGATACCACTGCATATTCAAAACTTACTTAATGAACCAATAGTAAGATTATTAGGCCAGCTCATTTTCATTGCAATTAACCTTGTTCTTCAGAATAACATCTTCCACCACAATAACACAAAGTAGCCAAATCTGTAGCATACAGTCCACTAAATAAGTCTCAAGTCACCAAACTATCAGTATCACGTAATAATCAACTGTCAAAAGGAAATATTGATCATTAGATGCATATTGAAATCTTCATCATCCAAGAATACCCAAACTTCTATCAATGTTGTTTGTTTGTTCTCAAGTACACATATACTATACCAACATAATCAATGTCAAAAATGCTACACCAACAACCACAACTCCAGAAAACTAATTTTATAGCAAATACTTAGTATGTTGTTCATGTTTTCCAAGCACAACACTGCAGAACTCAATATTTACCGTTAACGTGTTTCAACTAACTACCTCTATCATTATTTCAATTAAGACCTCAAACAACTCACTGTCTTAACATGCTCTATTGCTGAAACATCATTCATATAAAATAAGGCACTGTATTGTATCAAGTTGTTGTTAGATATGGTTTCAATGTATCGAACAATGATGAGACAATATAACAAGATTTGATGACAAAGATAAAATGAGCATTGCTTCACTGTTCAAGCGTCTTAACCTCATGTATCTCTTGAGTAACACAAACCATCACCGATTCTGATAAGTACAAAAAAAATATTTATCCTTCTGGCTCAAACAATACATTTCAACAAAGTAAGGTTAATAACAATTTGTTCACAAATGGTGAAAAGCGTACTTGTGTCACAAGTATCTTTTACTATGGACACTCCCAAAGAAACAAAAAGCATCAACTGTTGCAACACCAATAGTCATATGAGAAATCATCTTCTAACAGAATGATGATATAAATGAACCATAGCATTAAGATAGTTATCATCAACTCATTGTCATTGTCATTCCCAACATAGACAATAAAACAAATCTGTGTCTTGCATTTTGATGATAAATAGGTTATGAAACAACAACATTTAACTACCTTTTATTTGATATCAAAGGGGTTTATTAAAAATGCATTAATCATCTCCCCTTGTCTTCATACTGCCTTTCAAATGCTTAGAAATGATTCTTGTGCAGCATGCACAAGATTTAGTTCTTCCTTTTTCTTTTCTTGCTTTCTTCTCCATACTTGTATAGGCTTTGTCTTCCCTTACTCATGGTATTCTTTTCCTTTTGTTTGAACATGTAGTCCCTAGATGGCTTTAACAAACTTTTCTTACACCACTTTGCTTTGTGTCCAAACCCATTACACCTATAACATATAATAGTGTTGTCTAGACCAAAGAGAGAACAATTTCTTCTAGGCCTATTGTATGAATCTCTCTTGACATTTCTCACATGATTATGAGCTTTATTCATCCAACAACTTCTTGCTCTATGTCCATAAGCATTACAACAATAACAATAGCCATGAAATTGAGAGTGGTTATACCTGATAAATGAAGATTTTGATGGTCTTTTTGTCCTAACCCATTTTTCTTCTGTCTAAGCAGCAACAATATGGTGACCGAGATCAACCTTCAATCTTGGTGTTTTCTTCGCTGTAAATGACTTTCCATCTACAGTAGAAAAAATTGTTTCATGTTTAGATTCTTCTGTAGAGCCTTGTCCAACCTCATATCCCACTCCTGTAGGATCTTTAAATCACTTTTGTTTGCAAATCATCTCATTCAATAAATTAGTACTACAATCAAATTTCTTATTTTTATCCAATTGAACCTTAACACTTTCAAGCTCTTTTCTTAATGCAACTACTTCTCCTTCAAGTTTTAGACATTTAATCTTTTTAACTTCCAAATCAGACCTTACAACAACTGCTATCCTTTTACATTCTTCAATTTCAATTTTCTGACAGATAATCAAATCATCTTTAAGAGTTAGTTCTTTTAACAAGGAATCATTATCTGAAAATTTCTTTAATGAGGCAACCTCATTTTCTAATTTATTACATACTTCATTCTTGTATTTTAACTTGGCTTCTAATCCCTCTTCAGTCTTTGTCTTATCAACCATTTGGGCTTTCAGAAATTTAATAATCTTTTTATCATCATTATGATCTTGTATTACAACTTTATTGACACTGACACTTTCCTGTAAGTGTACCTTAAGATCCTAATTTTCTTTTCTAATCCTCTTAAGCTCATCTAAGGCAGCAAGCAGTTCTGCCTCCAAATCAATCTCAAACTCATCACCTTCACAATCATTTTCGCCAAATTCTTGTTCAAAGTCACTTACTAAGTGATCTTCTTCACCAACTACAGGATCACTTTTAGTATTAACAGGCAGGGGTAATTCTTGAGACAAAACTTCACTAGACTTGGCAGGGGTTGATTTATCAAATGTTTGCTTGACACTAGTAGCTTTCTTTTGACCTTTGTTCCTTTTGTATTTAGCCATGACGAATACTCCACAACACTCCAAAAACAAACTTCCAAGACCAGAATCAATCCTAGGTATGAAACCTAATGCAGGACCCTATGCTCTGATACCAATTGTTGGAAGTGGATTCACTCTGAGAGGGGGGGTGAATCAGAGTGGAATAATTTTAATTTTTAACTTTGTATGCATAATGAAACTTTTACTAATTTTAACACAATGTGACAGATTTATTTAAACAAGTGGACATTAACACTTTAGATCAGATTGACATGAAACTTGACTAATATTTACAACCCATATTAAGAGCATCATATGATATTGTTCAATCAAAGCTTTATGAACAATCTTGATGTGCTTTATGAACAAAACTATAATACTTCATAAAATGCAACTTTGACTTGCTTTTGACAAACTTTTGAGCATTCATATAAAGAACACAAAATGCAGATGTAAATTCACTTTATGAAAGACTTTTTGCATCAGATTTACACAATCTAAATTTGCATGACAGGCTTGAACAATTGACGTTAAACTTTTAAACAATCTTAAAGTATCGGAGCATTGACTAACTGAATGAGCACAATAACATAAATGACTGAAAGAAAGATTATGCAAGATAGACAGAAATCACACAAATGAGAGACATAGAAATTGTCAAGTGGAAAACCCTCCTGGGGTAGAAAAACCACTCCTAAACTGCCTTACTGGCTTAATTTCAAAACCACTGCTTACAATGCCTTAAAGGCTAATTTCTGAGCACCAACTCAAGGAGCACCAACCCCTTTTCTATTTTTAGTAAGATATACAATGATACAGAGGATCTCTTTGTTTCTCTAGTTTCTCTCAAGTGCCTCTTGACAGACAACGCCTACAATTCTCAAGGTTCAAGAATGACCTTTCAGAATTCTAACCATTGTCAATCCTTAAGACAGCTTGATGATTAACTCATATTTTAGTTTTTCAATCGCAATGCTCAACATCTCTTCAATACAATCATAGTGATATACTCACACTGGTTTTTCACTTTCTTTCTCATACATTTCTCATAGTTCCTAAAAACAGTTAACACTTTCTCACTTTTTCTCCAGAAATTGACAACCTTATATCTCACAGATTTTTCAAGAAGACTAAAAACCCTAATCTCTATGTTTTTCTTCTTACACAAATTTCATCATTACATCTCAAGGAAATTACAGCAGTAACTTCTTTTTTCATATTTCAAAACAACAGAGGTTATTTTCAAAGTACCCACTTTCTGTCGAACAACATTGCCAGGTATTGTTGTGTTTTTGAGAAAATGTTCAGCATGGAGGTTTTCTTCTGAAAAGAATAGTCAAGGAATATGCAATTTTAGAAAGGAGACTGAACCCTATCCACACAAGGAGCCTGCACAGGCAATGCTAACCGAACCACCATTAAAAACAAAAAATATTCTATGAACAATAGCCTCAAAAAATAGCGGCAACAACAATGTAACTGAAACCACAAGGTAGTGCAACTGAAACCTCATAATAATACACCCAAAAACAATTATCACCGAATCCAAGTGAGAGACTGAAAGGATTTGCAGACTTCATGATTACCCACAAACTAAAAACACCATCCCTTAATGCAGGAGCAGAATTGATATGGTAAACTATTGTGATATGCATTTTACATTATGTGAAATCATGCATTAATTCTGACCATGAATAGAATAAACCCATTTTTCCATCTTCCAGATAGAATTAAACACATGTCTTCTATTATTTGTGCCAGTAGAAGTAACGGTTCTTCAAAGCAGTTAAAAAGATGAATACCTGAGAAGAACGAAAGAGAGTCTATCATGGAGTAATTTACCAGACTGGCAGAGCAGCAAAGCAGCATAGACTTCTTCCAATTTCGAGCTCTTACCCAGTGATAAAAGATTGACAAGAGTATCGACCATGGTAATGATCTTTCAAATTCCCCCGTTCGTTGTCCAAGTAATTCAGAAAGCCAACAAACATAATGAAACGGCTGAGAAGATTTCAATGGTGGCGGTCGAGTTAGGGTTCCAAACCCTCGAGCATGTGAAACAAAAAAAAAATGATTTCCCTAAACTGTCCAAGGCAATTCAACCGATGTCATTTATCAATGTTGATAAAGTTTAAAGTCCGAAAGGACTGAAGTAATAATTAGAAACTCATGATGCATTTTAAAATCTGTGGATAGTCCAATGCAATGCATGTAGACCATCTCATTACCTTTGAATGCATGCACACCGTAGATCATCATTACCACTATTCAATTATTAATCAAGTGAAATGTCAACACAATAATGCCTTACATAATTTGTCATGACTACTTTAGAAGACCAAATGCCGATTACCTAATTCATCCTTGTTTCCAAGGAATCAAAGCCATGTCACTTCCATAGTGACTTTTAAATAAACATAACCTCATACCTGTTGTCAGTCTTAAGGCCTAGTGAATTATCAACTATAAGACCCGATATCTCTAATGCTTTTAGAAATATAATAAAGTCTAATACCCATGATAACCATTTTAATACCGTAAACATATGCCTCCCTTTAAACTCATTTTCCCATGCAAGTATCAATTGTTCCATATAACCATGCCAATAAAAACATGTCAACTATAAACAACCCGATCACAAAAACTATAGTCGGCTTGAGTGCACTTTTAAAATGTGTTATGCAATAATGTCAACCAAGGCACTTACCAAAAATTTATATCACTTATAAACCATGCAAACCTCTTAATCACCTTTTGATGTCGATTTCATCCACATACTTTGATGTCCATTTTCTAGTATCCGATGACACAATAAAATGTGATAACCAAAACCACAAAACATGAAGCCCTTAAGCACCTGAAAAAAAAATGAATGTTTTGACATCTGAAGTACTGATTATTTTAGCAAACTGAGCCTACAAAATTTCAACATGATCGATAACCTGTATGCCATGATCATTTTGAATACCCTTACAAGAAACTATGCCAACTGTATCAATGTCAAATGAATACCAAATATCAAATGTGCCAATCAAATGCCATAATAATACCAAAATATGAAATGCCAAGGCACCAACCCAGGGCAGTTTTGACATCAAGGACAAATGCTACAAAAGAAGTTAACACGATTGACATTATGCATCTTTTCGCTTTCCATATCTACCCACCATAACGCCTATCCAATTCCACCCCTAATAAATTAGTCTTATACCCAATTGGGGGCAAGTCATTGACCTACATCTTTATTGGATCCTACACTTGCTATTGGAGGTCGCAATATTCAAAAAAGACAAAAAAAAAATCCCAAAAAGACATAAAATCAAAATGTCAAAATCCAAAAAAATCAAAACATTCCAAATATCCATAAAAGATCAGAAAACATTTCCTAAAACACAAAAAGATCCAAATAACCTTCAAAAATCAAAAAATAGAGTCAGAGTTAGTCATGTCTGGCAAATTTTAGTCAAACTACGATGCCTCTACGTCTATAACATAGGCAAGGGCATCTTTCGATGAGCCCCCAAGGAACTAGGATAGTCCTTTAGGGTTTTTCGAATAAAGTCAACCATGCATCATCCCATAATAAATCAAAAAAATTCAAGTCATGTCAAACTACGAGGTCTCTACGCATTGTTACGTAGGCAAGACCATCAATTGATGAGCCCTCCAGGCCCTAGGTCGGTCCTTTAGGATTTGTCAAGTCAGTCACAATAAGTCAGACATTATCAAATCAGACACCAACAGTCATTCAAACCTCAAAACAAGTCATGATTCAACAGACAAAGTATCCAACTAGTCTTCAAGTCAAATCAGTCAAACATCAAATCAACCTCAAAAATTAAATCAGCCAATCACTTGTCTTATACAGTATGTTTCCTTCTTGAAACTAGACATCGTCATATATCAAACTATGTCATTTCCCTTATACAGGTGGTTACATGATCGAAACCAGACTTGACATCTTATACGACATGTTTCCTCTCCTAAAACCAAGCTTTGTCAATCAATCAACCTATCAATCAATTAGTGAATCAAATATTAGTAAACAATCACTGACAAACAATCTAAATGGTTGTTGACTTTGTTGGTCTAATTTGTCTTACCTTTTTTTATTTTTCTTTTGGGTCATGTTACTAGCTACCTCGAGGATGTTCCATGAAGGATTTAGAGGAGTGATGATTTCTTTTATTGATGTTTGTGGATTGTCTTGAGAAAATGACTAGGGAAACTTTGCTCCTAGTATGAGTCATGGCATTCCTTGTTTGATGACTATCAATTTTTTGCAAGTGGATAACTTTCCACACCTTGGTCTATGTCATACCATGGTGTTTATTGTCCATTTGTCATATTTTTAACACCCAATGATGATTAAATGCAAAGCCTAGTATCTATCAAGCAAAATATCAATCTTTCTTTGTCTCCACTAACTCCATACTAACATCCATTCCCTCTCGCTAACATTCATTTTCATCAATCCTTGCATTCATCCACTATCAAACTTGCTTATCAGAATAATTTTTCAAATTTTTTGAAAATTGGTAAAATATTTCTAGGGGGCATAGGTCCATCTTGTTTACACTAGGGCATATTTTTGAATTGAATTTCTTTGACACAACACGATAAACTGCATTGTATCAAAGAGGGGAAAATGTAGACACTAAAAATTGTCCTTCGCCTGTGAACACTATTTTTCTTCATCAATCCCCTTTTCTTCCTTAATAATTAAATAATTTTAATTATTTATTTATTGTCTAAAGTCATATTCCTCTATAAATGAAATAATTTTAATTAATTCATCTATTTTCTTTTATTTCCTCCTTTTGATTAATTAAATAAATTATATTTATTTAATTACGTCACTAATGTCTTATTTTCTTCTTAATTAAATAAATTTGTATTTATTTAATTGTTGTCATTTTCTACTATAATTAAATAATTATTTTAATTATTTAATTATCCTCTTCTCTCATAAATTTTATTTATTTAATGACTTACTAATTTGTCATTTTTCTCCCACTTTTGAATTAAATTAATTTAATTGAAAAGACAACTTTGCCTCTTCTTTTATAGTTAAATAATTGTTTTAAATTATTTAATTATCCACTTTCCCTCCCAAATAAAATGATTTTAGAATTATTTAGTTTCCTCCAACAACCTCATGTTTTGTGCTTTTCTATCTATCAGTGCCATTCTTATCTCTTCACGCCTCATTTAATTTCCACCCTTGATTGAATTATTTTATAATTTAATCTCAACTATCCAAGTCTTATCTTTGCCCTAATTTAGCCCTAACCCTATTATCTTTCAATCTTGGTCATTGATTGTCATATCTTATTGGCTTTTAATCCCAACCCTTAATTCACATTTGGCTTTCTATAAAAGACGCTTGTCATTGTCATTTCAACCCTACACACATTGGAGGCAAGTACACTCTAGCTATTCAATCTTCGATATTTTGCTATCATTGTCATTAGGCTTATTGTTGCATGCTCAAAATCTGAGGGCAATCAATCATATCAAGCAAAATGGAGAAGGACAATGGAGGTCAAGCAACCATGGCATAGGTAATATTTACTTTATGTTTATGTTTCTATGTTGGATTGTGTGCCATTGTTGGTTGGAAATCAAGAGCATTATCAAGCAATTATTATCAAGTCAAGAGTAGTCAAGAGCAAGATTATTGTAGCATTTCATTGTCAAAGTATCATGTCAAGTATTATGTGAGTTTGTTCATGTTTATGCATACACTTTGTTTGTGAGGACTAACACTTATAGATCTTCAAAGCAAGTCAAGCCAAATTGCAATCAAGCCTTGATGAGATGTGTGTGACTTCAATCCTTCAAGTAAATTCGATTTGATTGGTGAGTTGCAGTCCATTGTTGATTCATCATTATTTTATCATTTAGCTTTTATCCCTCAAAAAGATAATCTCTCTTTATCATCAATTTTTCCATTGTGGTGGTGGAAACACCAACATGGGTTTTGACTGAGACAAGCCCCTATATGGCACAACCCTTCCTCTCTCTTTGAATGTACAGGTTATAGATCTGAAGGAAATTGGAAGATGATTGAAGATCACTTATTCATTGTTGTATTCAAACCCTACAACTTGGCAAGATACAGAAACTCAATTATCTTAGCAACCGATGAAGATCCGATAGTGAGATCCAGAAGGAAGAAGCCTCTAATCAGACACCTAAGGACTGTGAAGTTAGATTTCAATTTCATCTCTCTAGACATTGGTGCCCTGGGTGATTTAGTCCTGCAAATTCAATTTCAAATTTATATGGCAGGTGCATGCAAGTTCACTTAGTCTATTTTTGATAATAAAATCTCTCTTTCCAAATTTTTTTGTTTTCACATCAGAGTAGTGCATTTTCATTGTTAGCTAGTTGCATCATTGAATTTCATACAAAATCCATTCCAAAGAATTCCAATTCAAATCCTAGGGTTGATTGGCTCACCTTCGTGTTGCAAGTCAATCCCATATCCTAGCCAGTCTTGAATTTGAATGATAAGCATGGTTGTGGAAAAGCATTTGAAATCCTAAAGTGAAATCTTAGGATTTCATTTTTTCACCTTATCAAATGGATGTAATATTAAGTGCCCCATTTTTTGTAATATAATATTATATTCCATGATGATTGTTAAACCCATATACTTCAAAACACATTGTGTCCCTTCCTCTAGTCATACAATAAATTATCATGCCTTATCTTGCATTCATTATGATATTTCATGATGGGCGTTTTTTGTTCCTCAATAATGTTTATTTCTTATTCTACATTTACTCTTTTTCTTCCCACATGGTGCCAAAACCATTAATTTATGCAAGGAATATTGTGTAACCACACATATCTAAGGAGCTCATTAAGAAAACACAAGGCATTTACTTAACTGTGTAAAAAAATTGGTAGTCCCTAGTATTTTTGATGCATATGACCATACAAGCAAACAAAGGTGCAAGATTCAAAGAAAAATCAATTCAAGTATCTTCGCCCTTAGCTTGCTACCCAAAAAACCTATATATATCTCTCTTGCACCTATATATACACCTCTTTAGGCCATTTTCGAGGATCAAAAATTATGAATACATGTTATCTATCATCTTGTAATATATAGCCATAATATTGATGTCATTTCACCATTTAGACAAAAAAATCTCTAATTTCTTAGAGCATAAACTTATTACTTGTGTGAGCTTTCCCAAGACAAGGATATGAAATCAACTTCTTGGAGGATACAACATGAGGATATCCAATTACAAGTCTTCATTGACCTTGGTTTGTGATAGAACAATCACAAGGCCAAGGGTTTCATTTAATACATTCCAATTCTTAGATTAAGATGGTTAGCTTTATTTGGCATATTACTACTTTTTTTGTCATTATTTTTCTCTTCAAGCAAATTTTAAGAGGTTCAAATAGGACTTATACATAGCCTTCACCTGACATGTCATTACTATCCCTACATTTTATTGAGTGTTGTTATTTCCTTGTTTCCATTGTTGTTCCAATCTTGTTCTTGCCCCTTTTCTAATGGTTTTCACAAGTTTTCTAAAGGCTATTGGAGATATAATTTTCACTTATGGCTCAGATGCCCTTAAGACCTTATAATGTCCTAAGTTCAATTATGCAAGGTTAAAATAAATTCATCTTTTCGGTTGTTAGTGACTTGTTTAACAAAATTATTATGCTTTTTTATCTTCTTCTCACCTTTCTTTCTTAATAGTTTGTTGTTTTTTGTTAAATAAGAGATTTATTACTAAAAAGAGATAGGTACAATATATGGTGCAAATAAACCAAGACCAACTATAGAAGTCTACCAAGAGGCTCAAACCCAAAATATAACAAACTGAGAAGCCAACAAAGTCAACCAAAAAGCCAATTATTACACCATCATAACAATCAACATGGACTATTCCCAACAATACTTCTAGTTGTTTCTCATAAGCATTAATGTCAAATTCCCTATTATAGGGTCTACCATGTCTTCAATATCCAAGTATTTCACAATAGGTTCACAATTAGAATTGTTAACTACATTCAATTTCTCAATTTTGCATGGCTTTTCAACTTTATGTTCGTCCATATAATTCGTCAAGGTTTGGAACTCTTTTTCATTTAAGTTACTTATGTTACAAGGTCAAAAATAAGCCTACTTAACCTCTTTTTTATAAACTAGGGTGAGTCCTTCCTCTAGCAATAATAGAAACATGTCACTTGGGAACTCAAAAACCATAGATACCTAAACTAGGATAGAAAACAATGTGAGTTCAAAGTAACAAATTAGTAAGGTGTCTTATTTTCCTTTAGAATACCTCCTCATTCCTAAATTTCTAGATACAACATAAAACCTCATTAGTCAACACAAACCAAAATATATTAATCTCTTTAGAAAAAATATAAACATAGCCAAAAATAATTTCATACGAAGTAAAACCATTTCTAGAATCCCAACCTAAATTGTTACCCAAGAAAGAAGACTAGATCTTAAAAACATAGGTACATTTAGAAAAAAGATGCTCAAAAGTTTCAAACTGTCACAAATAGAATTCTCTAATAGGGATGCCCAAAGAAGCAAGTTTTCTGAAATAAGTTTTCTTACATTCACAAAACGAAGAACACAAAAAAATTTAACACACTAGACTAGTTATCCACCAACTAGGAGAGATTCCAATTATCATTAAGTTTGTTAATTGTTTCCCTCGAGTCGGCTAGCATTCCTTACATCTTTTTAGCAATCATTTTTTCAAAAACAATACCATCCTTCCATAAAATATTAATCAAGATCTTAATGTTGAATTTTACAATTATAGGGGGGTGAGGGTCCTAGCTTGCTTGGCTAAACCTTTCTTGCTGCAGGAGGTTGGTCACGATGTCTATTCTACCCCACCCCCATGGTACTGGAGGGCACGTCACGCCAGCGTTGCCGATCACATTAAAAATTTTACCAAGCACACTACAGTTTATAGGGGGTCGTGCTACCCGATTCCTGCAGTCTAAAAAAAAATTACAATTATAGGAAAATTTACACCATGTAAATCCCTTTTCAAAAAAAATAATGTTCTTGTTTGACTATTTTTTATGCCAAATTCATATTGCAACAAAACCCACTCTTTCAATATTCAATTTTCAAAAATATCATTAAAATATTTGATGCCCTTGGAAGCCCACCACTTAGCAAAACACCCCTATGTGAGAGAAAGTAGCTTATTTTTCATTCCATTCTGCCAAATGAATCTATAGTGCCACAAAAACATTCTAATACCTAGAAAAAACTTCCTTGTTATTAATCAAAAGTTTCAAATTCTCCCAAGTCCTCCAAATGCTACCAAAACCTTAGACACAAATGCTTTTATAGAAAACTTACAAAATAAAATATCATGAGGGTGTAAAGTAGCCCAATTTCTACCTTTTTTTGGCCTAGATAGAGAAATGTTGTTTATAACCAACACTTTATGTGGCTAGTTATGCTCAAAAGATTTCAAAATCCATTTCATTGCAAGAGAATTCGCATATAGATTCAAGTCCTTAAAGGCCTAGCATCTCCCCCTATGCTTTGGAAGACAACACCAATACCAATGGATTGCATGCCTCTTTTTACAACCTTTACCATCAAAGCACAAAAAATCCTTTAAATTATTCTTAATCTTCTCTTCTTTAAAACTACCAAACAACCAAACATAAGCATTAATAAATACAATAAGAGGCTAAAGCCTTTTGAAAAACTTGCACCTTCCCTGCCTCTTGCACCAATACCAATGGATTGCATGCCTCTTTTTACAACCTTTACCATCAAAGCACAAAAAATCCTTTAAACTATTCTTAATCTTCTCTTCTTTAAAACTACCAAACAACCAAACATAAGCATTAATAAATACAATAAGAGGCTAAAGCCTTTTGAAAAACTTGCACCTTCCCTGCCAAAGAGAGAAGGCGAGTTTACCAATTAGAATTCTTCCCTTCAACTTTTAGAAATATCGATTCCCATATTTCTTTTAATGAAGGTTCAACCGAGAAAGGAATCCCTAAATACCTCACAATTTTGTTTGGGTCCCCCATCACCATTTTTTCCTAGCAAGCAAACTATGTAGATTCTTTATTCTCTTTCCAACCCAAAATAATAGATTTACTATCAAACACCTTAAACCCAAAAGCATCACAACAAAACTCAATATTCCCAATGTATTCTTGAAAAAAACAGTCACTCAACTTAGTGAATGAAGAATTGCCATCAACATATTGCACATTAATCAACTCTAAATTGTTAGGAAGAGTAATAGTTTTGATAAGAGGATTGAACAAATTCATTTTCAAAATATATTGTACAACAACACATGCAATTATAAATAAAGCAAAAGCAAGAGGATACCCTTGTTGTATGGATCTTTGCAACCAAAAAGGGTTAGACAATGAACCATTAACATCAATCTAAGTAGAGACATCACAAAAAAAAAATCCACTCATCTAAAAGATTTTTTTCTGAGAATCCAA
This sequence comes from Sequoiadendron giganteum, assembly GCA_007115665.2. Lineage (NCBI taxonomy): Eukaryota > Viridiplantae > Streptophyta > Pinopsida > Cupressales > Cupressaceae > Sequoiadendron > Sequoiadendron giganteum. The sequence continues at coordinate 467,390,956 of CM021106.1, read as the reverse complement.
ACACTTATAGGATATTGATAAGAAAGCCCCATTCCACCTTGTCATATGGTTTTTCAAAATCCAAAATTAGAAGCATGCATACCTTCTAACTAAAGACTTTAGCCCAATTGAAACCATCCCAATTGGTAATTAAATTCTCTAAAATGTATCTACTCTTAATGAATCTAGTTTGGTTCACAAAAACAATTTTATTCAAAATATCAATTAAGCTAAGAGTTAAGAGCCTTGCAAGAATTTTATAAGATATATTTAAAAGAGTGATGGGCCTCCAATTTTTATCAACCTATGACCTTTCAAAAGAAACTTGATGATTCCTCTATTAATATTAGCTCCTAAGGAACCTTTATGAAAAACTTCCTCAAAAAAATCTAACAGGTCTTAAGAAATCCAATCACTATTATCCTTATAAAATTCAATCTAGAGATTGCCAATGCCAAGAGATTTACCATTTTTAAAAGACTTTATTGTTCTACTAATCTCTTTCTTGCTAAGCTTTTAACTAACTCCCTTGGCATCTTTTTTAGTGATCTTTCTGGGAATAATTTTTTAATAGAAATCTCTAGCCATAAATCTCTAATCAAAATCTTCAAAGGTAAAAAGATCTTAGTGAAAATTTTGAAAAGAATTCTTCATGGCAGCTAGATCATTAATCTAAGAATCACTAACAATAATTGGGCCATTTTTTTTTGTTTGGATTTCAAGATGTTAAAGAAATACTTAGAGACAATATCACCTTCCTTTAACCATTTAAGCCTAGCTCTAATTCTTTTTCCCTAATGTTTATAATTTTGAGTACATTTTAATTGATGTTTTGACATTAGTAGCTCGTCATAGATCTCCTTATTCACCAAATATTTTTGCATTTTGCAATCAAAATCAAGAATTTTCTCTTCAAGCTTATTTTTCTCTCCTATTGTCCATTATTTTCTTTTTATCCATTATTCCCAATATAGCCCTCGAAGAAGAAAACATATTTTCTCATCTCTTCTTGGTAGAATTATTCTTAAAGAATGTTCTATTAATGTTTCTAATATTCAAAATACTTTCATGGCAATCTTTATCTTTTAAAAAGGAGACATTAATTTTAAACATTGCTTATGATTGTTCATCGAAATTTTGATACAAGCTTCAATCAAGGAATGATCTAACATAGTAGAGGGGATCACTTGTATCAAGTTATTCTCATTATTACAAACAAAATAAATAACTCTTTGTTGGCATAAAATCTATCTAACCTTGAATAAATTATCTTACCAAGGAATTTGATTATTACACCAAATAAACCAAATATTTTTATTACTACATTTTTTTCTCTTCAAGGGGATCAAAAACATTCAATAACCTTTTTCATTTTGGCCCAAGAAAGCAATTCATTCCCTTTCCATAGAGCCTATCTACCCGCAATTGTATCCTCCCTATGTTTCACCATATTAAAATCACACCCTAGGATCTAGGGAAGTTTAGGGAGGTATTGGGTTATCCAATTCCAAAGCTTGCATCTTTAATTATAGTAATTTGGAGTATAAATAGAACAAACCCCAAATTTGATGCCTTTATTATCAATAATCACCCAAGTCACTCTATTACAAGGAGAAAAGCCATCGGCAATGGCCATAAAGACCCATTTGGCCACAATCAATATTGTAGCTCCTCCTTTTCCTTTTACATGTTCAATCGAGAAAATTCAGCCATCTCCATATAAATCTCATAATAGCATCTAACTATAAACCAACCACTTTAGATTCTTTAAACATATCTTAGGTTTAGCATTATGGTAATCTCTTGGGATATATTTCTTGTTAAGAGTTTCCAAACCTTTGACATTCCAACTAGAACAATTTAGAATCGTTTATTTTGAGGGGGTGAATAATTTGTGGCTTCTATTTTTTGTATATTCTATCAAAACACTTGGATATCTTTTCATTTTTTTCCTTTCTTGAAATTTATCCTATCATTAGGTTCATGCTCATTTCGTTTCCTTTTCATTTTTTCCTTTCCTTCCCTTGACACATTATTAGACCCACCTTCAATCTCCATTTTTTTTCCTAAGAACAAGGGATTTAAACAATCTAAGATAAGGGTTTTTGTTCTCATAGACTCTTTTTTTAACCACAATACCAAAATGTTCCTCACCAAATCATTCTTTTGTTCCAAGTAGTATTCGAGGGTTCTTAGATTCTTGATCTTAACATCTTCTACTTTTTCTCTTAGGTTATCAAGAGTGATTTGCTAAGTATTTTTCTTTATAGGAAGCAAAGGATTGCCATTCTCAACCCTCACCACCTTCTTATCATCCTTTTGACTAGTAGAAATAACAATATATTCTTCATGCAAAGAGATCATATTACCTAGGCCAACCATTTCTATACTACCACTCCTTTCAATGACACAACCCAAGGTTATATCAATGGAGGGACACTAATTGTTGGCTCCTTCTATCACGTCCTGCGTGATCCCACAATAGTCGTTTACACTTTCTAGAAGATCCTGATTTTTGCTAAAATCAAATATTTTTAGAGAATATAATGATTTAAGCCTTTAAAAGTTTCATTTAAAGGATTCCAATTGAAGAGGGTTTGATCAAACTACCTTAGATCAAACCCCCTTGGATAGAACCTCACTAGTTTTAAACCATACCTATAATGGAGTCTTCTTTACACCTATCAAAATGCTGATAAAAAACCACTTTTGATTTACCTTTTGGGGGATCAAATGAATTTATTTAAAATTTATTTTTTGTATGTAGTCCTTATTATAAGCTTCCCAAAAATTATAATTTTAAATAAATTTAATTTGATTATTATATTTATTTTGTATTTCTTGTGAATGTAGGTTTTTCATCAAAAATCAAGCTCTTTATTCTTCACACATGGAAAAATAGTAGATTATCAAAAAAAAATATGAAAACTATCTATGCACTAGATATCAATGTCCTTGATCCAAAAAAAAATTGAATTTCGATACATACAAAAAAAGCTATGTTTTAGCTAATAAATCATGTCTAAATTATAACTGGTTTGACTTTGAAACTTAATTAAGAAAAAAACATTCAATGAAATGCTATGACACCAATTCCGTGCACTAGATATCGTAATTACGAATCTAAATTCGAAAAAAAATAGAATTTTATCCTTCATAGAAAAAAGTTGTGTTAGCCAATAACACCACTCTTTAAAAATGGTGTTTACTATTAAAAACTAGTTTTTGAATGAGATGGGAAAAGAAGTGCAATCTGATTCCAAAAAAATTGAAAAAATATATATTTAGAATCTACAGACAAAATGTCACAAATCACTAGTTTGCATCATCTTCAAATTCCTCACGGTTAAGCCACTATAGGTGCCCGAAAGTGAAGATTTAGTTAAAAATTAGTTCAATGTCTAGTTTGGCCAAAAATTGTAAACCGGTATTGTGGGATCACCCTCCTTCATTAATGCATTATCATCTTTTTGAGATAGAATATTTTTTTCATTACCCTAGTTACTTTCCATGTTTATGGTCTCAACATTACCTCATTATTTTCGTCATTGTTTGCCACCTTTTTAGGAATTTTCGGACAACCTTTTCTAAGGTGACCATTTCTTTTACATAAAAAGTAGGCATTTAGGTTTTTCAATAATTCAACTTCACAAAATACATGATTATCTTCCAAATTATTACTCAACATATCAAGCACAATAATATTAGAGGTCAACGAAACCAAAACCTTAGCATTCATATGAGGGAGAGTAATTTTGGTCTCTTTGGTCTACAACACTTCCCCAAGAGATTTCAAATTTTAAGGAATGAATTTCCACAATTGGAGAGCAAGATTTTTAATTTCAAGTCATTTGGGGTAAGAAATTGCTAAAATATTTTCAAGTTTCAACTCAATCGACCAAGGAATGGCTTTGAAAACAAACTCACCGATATTCCAAAATTCCTTTTTAACAACTCTTTCTTCCATACTATGAATTTTGAAAAAAAATAACAAAAAAACCTTTCTGGAGCATTCTGCAAAAATTCACTTGAATCCCCATTTTCTTACCCCAAAGATTACCAAGCCAATCATTAAATAATTTTCTTGATGGCATAAAATATCTATCCAAACAAACCAATAAAACGACAACATTACTTAGTCTATTTTCCTACCTTTAAGCGCAAGTAGTATTTCTTGGTTAGGAACAATGCAAAGGACTCGAGGAAAACGAGAAATCTTACCATCATTTCCTTCTCTAGGTTTCTTTCCTTTTGAGGATTTAGTCATCTCCCAATCCCTTTCCTCCTCACAATCCATTATTGTCATCTTCAAGCATCAAAAACACTACAATCCACCAAACACTTCCTTGTAAAAGGGTGTCGTTGTCATGTTTCTATCTCCTTGCATATTAATGTTGTTGTCCTCACCATCCTTCTCGCCTGAAACTTCATTAGCAACATCATCATCACCCCTACAATCCACCACCCATCACATAAGCTTTGTTAACTGACACAAGGAAATAATCCACAAATACCTAATTTAAAATCAAATAATTAAACAAAAACAAACCATTCACTAGATTAAAACTAGGAAGCTTTGGCCCAACAAATAACAGAACCCTACACCAAAACACAAAAAGGGGATAATTTTTTTTAAAACAAATTCAAACACAAAAAAGAGACTAAAAACAAACCTAATTCAAGAACCCCACCCCACAAACATGTAAAGGCAATTGGAAATTCAAAGAGGATAATCAATCCAATCACAATGAATAGCACCAATCTAACTCACTAAAAGTGAAAATAGAAGAATCTATGAGCAAAAATGGAGGATTATTGTTCAACTTCCTTACTTCTCCCAGAGCTTCCTTCTTACATAAATTTTCACTATAATTTGTCTTGTGCTAAATTTGGATTCATAAAAACATTGTTAACATTAAATAACTTGATGTTTTCATGCATGCAACCACCCTTTTTGTTAGAGTTTGATATTGGTTTTCCTCTTCCATACGTGTTTTGTGCTAGTTTATTATTTAGTTTAAACCATTCATTAGTTATTTCTTGTTGTCAAACCCTTCCACCCAACCCTCCCCTCTTCTCCACCTCTCCCACCCTTTGTCATTCTTATCATTTTTCAATCTTTTGCAACTCTATCACGACTTTCCATACTTGTGCATTATTTGTCTTCTTGTAATTTTTATTAGCATGTTACTTTTTTGTTTTGGTTCTATTTCTAGGTGTGTGATAGTTTTTTTTTCATTTTACATTCCAAATAGTGATTACCTAATTGATAATTAGTTTATTACATTGCAACTACCTTAAGTGTTCTACTTTATCAATCTTGGATCAAGGATTAAGTATTGCTACAAGTCAAATTAACTTAGTTTTAGTTTATTCACACAAGTGTGCTTGCTTCTTTTATGTAATTCAATTATAGAAGGTTAAAGTTTGCTTAGTCAAATATGATTTATCTATTATTCAATTTATTACAAAGTACTTTACTTGCAATTAGATTACAACCAAGAGGCAATACACTTATGTGAACACATGCTACTTTGCCCAGTTTTTAGTTCATTTTCAATCTAATCTTGGTTACCTAGTTCCTTGAGAGGTTTGGCCTCTTAGTTGCCTCTTAGTATACCATCAAATTTTGTTTCCAAAGCAATATCATCCCTATAAAGTTTGAAGGATCCCGCAATTTATGCAATCAAACTCTCTTGACTACGAGCAAAATAGTTCACTTGCAACTACATGGCTCTAAGATCCACCAATTTTCCCCATCTACTAGTTCCTCAATTTCTAGTCCTTGACGATAATTATGAGACCACTAGAGTTTTGATATCAAAGAGTTCAAGAATAAATACGACACCTTATACAAGCAGCTAACCAACCACATTGATAGAAAATTTAAAGCTCGTATTTTCCTTATAAGCTTGACCATGAGATGTCAAATGTTTAAGGCAAAAATTCAATTTCCCTTGCATACAAGGACAACTTATAAGTGTGACAATTGGTCTTCCTCATAGTTGTTACATGGGCAACAATGCATATGTGGTCTAGGTCATGAGGTGTGATCTAATATGGCATGAATGTCCAACGTGTCTTATTAACCACATGAAAAGTGCTAATGTTGTGTGCTATTGTGTTGGTCAAATTGAGTTGTGCACAAAATACGTTGCACTAGATAACATTAATCTTGTGTTGTGGAGGTAAGGGTAAAGTATCTCTAGTGATAATGCATTATTGCTAATTGCTATTAGAATACATGTTAAGGAGTTACATGACATAATAGAACATTATGAGAGTGAGCAAGTGACTTGCTTCATATCACAAAAATTGGAAGATGGAGACCTTGGCATTGATATAAATTTATTAGCTAGGTTGTCAATAAGACCCCCCTCAACTTGAGTTCGGTATCGATATAGAGGATGCTTTCATTCCCAATGTTGTGGCTTTTAATAGTGATTCTAGTTTTGCACTCATCGAGTTAGACAATATATAGTCCACGTACTAGTACATTATGTAGAAAGTGGTTTTGATAACTATAGGATCAAGCTAGGGGCCTAAATATTGAAGTTCATGGTTTGAGTGATTGCCCTTGAAACTTTTTGACTAAATAATTTTTGGAAGCAATAGTTTTGTAACTTGTTTATGATATATGTTAATTGCCAATTTATTCCTAATATCTAGATTTCATTATTTGTTTGGATATTTACTCAAATCCATATTCTTGCAACTCAATATGGAATATATATTTCAACTCTCAATAAATCAAGTCTCATTTTTTATTTTCTTTTTTGGCATTTCCCTATTCATATATTTTGAAGATTCTATACATTGTCAAATCCTCATTTCAAAAATTTGGTGCCCCTCCTCACAACTGCACCTTAATACATGCTTTGAGAAACTTCTCGAAATTTATACTCAAAAAATGACAATGTTGAACCACAAGTTTGTTATGCAATCAAGCCCTATTGACTACAATCAAAATAGGGTTAACTTGCAACTCCATCAATGGATTCTAATATCCAACCATTTTCCTCATCTCCTAGTTCCTCAATTTCAAATCCTTGACAATAGTAACAAGACCGTTGAAGAGTTTTGATTACTAAAAGCCCAAGAGTGAAGGCAACATCTATAACAACAAGCCAACCAACCATGTCCATAGAATATTTGAAGCTTATCTTTTCCTTATATTCAGTTGTATCAGCCCAACCTTTGAAAGTCAAATGTGTAAGGCAAACGTCTAGTTCCCCTTGCAAACAAGGTCATTTTCCTCCTAATTGTAAGGATTAGCCTTTCACATAGGCAACTTGTGGATGAGTGTGCATGTGGCATGGGCTATGTAGGCAGCAGTTGAGATGGCACAAGCCATGAAAGAGCAATTTGACATGGCATGCATTGGCTATGGAGGCATTATCTGAGATGGCACTAACCCAATTGTGGTGTAGAATGTGGAGTTGCACCAGATGATATCAATCCTAGGGTACCAAGCTCTAAGGCTAAAGCATCTCTAGTGATGACGTGACATTAATGTGTTATTACAAAGTACCCTGTCAAGGAGTTCCATGACATCCAACACCACAAGGGTGAGTAAGCAACTTGGCACAAATCAATTAATCTTGAATATGCAGACCTTGATATTGATAAATATTTGTTAGCTAGGTTTTCAATAGGAGCTCCGTCATCATGTGTGTTAAAGTCTTACAGACATCAAGGATGGTGTGTGAGTTATGGGCATGAACACATTTTGATTACTAGTGCTATGGCATTTGATAGTGATTCTAATTTTGTACTCATCAAGTTGGGAGGAATCTACAATCCACATACTACTACATGATGTAGAGAGACTTGCTTTGATAATCATTGGGTTGAATTTGAAGCCTAAACATTGAGATCCGTACATTGAGCATTGGTCTTTGAAGCTATTGATCCTACAATTTTGTAATGTTAGTTTCTCAACTTATATATGGTAATATGTTTGTTGCTAGATAATGCCTACTATCTAAATTTTATCATTTTGTTTGACTATTTACTGTAATAAGTTCATATTCTTGCAGCTCAATATAGCATACATATTCACTATTTTATAAATCAAGTCTCACTTTACGTAATTTCTAGACTTTTGACACTTCTCTAATTATGTATTTGAAGATTCTATACATTCTCAAATTTTCATTTCTAAAATTTGGGGGCCCTCCAACACCTGCACTGATAACCATAACCCCATGCCTGCTCAGAGAACCCTGTTGAAATCAATTGTGCTTATGGTAGCAATTTTATGCTAGTTGGGCAATTAGTTTTTATATCTTCTGTTGGTATTATTTCAAGTTTTTAGAACAATTTTTAATATGGTTTAAGCTACAACAGCTGGCAAATGTCTATTTTTCTAGTTCTCCAAATAAAGGAAGAAAATTGAATATACATTTCTCTGTAACAAAGCTGTGAAACATATCAAAAGGATAAACAATGTAAACATGGGAAAGTAATTTGTCGGAACCAAAGATGATTGTGAGAGTCCATTGCATATAAACATGCAATCCCTCAATTTAATTTTTAAAAAGGTACATTGAACACCAGAAACACAGTGGATAGGCTATCAACTTATTGTACAAGTTTTTGTTCTAAAAATTGGAAGTTTAAATAGTAGACAAAATTAATTTTACATAGCCGAACAATTGAAATGAGATTTTCCTCCGTGCACCCCGCTTAGAGAATATGTTCTCCATAGTGATCCTTCTAAGCATAGCAAAATCTTCTATATATATGACTTCTAATAATTTGTGTTGGTAACATCTATCATTACCTTTTGAATTGTTCATCAGTTCAGCAGATCTATTTTGAGCTACCTTCCTACTTGTATAACACCAGAGAGCCAAAATTAAGCCACACGCTGACATGGCTTTGTAATCAGAATCCAACAGGCAAGAAATCTGAGTTCTTCCTAGCACACCAACTCAATGATACACCATAATGCCAATTCATCTGAGAAAATAATTACTAGTATCAATTAGTCTTTAGTGCATCAAGTTTAAACACAAGCATCCCCATAGAATATTAAACACTTCACAACAGAATCCTTACATGTCAAGAAAGGGTTGCAGCTAAACAAACATGCTCATTCAAATTGGAGATGCCAGTCAAGATCCTGAAGATTATTATCTGCTGCCAGTGTTGTTGGCAGTTCTCTCAATGGACAATGAAAGTTCTCGAAGCTGTTCTGAATCAACTGTTGATGGTGCCTTTGTCAAAGAGCATTGAGCTGTAGTTGTCTTTGGAAATGCAATGACATCTCTTATAGAAGTTTCACCAGCCAAAAGCATAACCAAGCGATCAAGCCCATAGGCAATACCTCCTAGCCAATAAGATAAAGTATCAAAATACAGATAAGCAAAAGTCTTTGAGGAGTTAGAACTGTGGACAAACAATGAAGCAATTATCATATACCGCGATTCCAATGTAAGCTATTGAAAGGAATGTTTACCATGAGGTGGAGCACCCATATCCAAAGCTTCAAGTAAATACCCAAACTTTTCTTCTGCCTGAATAGATAGCTAGCATGTTAATCATCCGTTAACATTGAACTAAATGACTGCCACAGCATGTTAACCTATTACCTCTTTAGATGTTATTCCAACTATTTCCAGCACTTTTTCCTGGATCTCCCGCTTGTAAATTCTCAGGCTTCCTCCACCAATCTAATCAATAACTTGAAATTCAGAATCACGTATATGGCAACAAAAGAATTGTAAGAAATTAAAATATAACTAACATAAATTGTTTCATCAAATTTCTGCAGAGAGGATACTTCAGATGTGGAGTTGCATGTTTTTGGGGGGGTGGCAAACTTTGAATGGTACCTAAACTAGATACAGCCACAGACAGTGTGGTGCTTTACCCATATATATCAGATACAGCTCAAACATAGGCACATATATGGATACCTCTGGATACAGTATGCATGCCATATCCAGCAATATCATATCCATATCTAAATTCCAATATGCAGGTAAGTGTACCCAGACAGGGCAAGAAAAGAATCCGACAACTCTGAGCAGACATGATGATACACTTGGAAAATATCTCAAAAAATATTGTGTTTCTCTTCCAACAATAATTCTGTCTAGCTAATTTAGCTCATCTTGGAGCCCTTTGTGCCAACTCCAAGATTTATTTTGTATTTTGGCTTTTAGTAAAATTTGAAATTTATCTTCAAATTTCCTAAAGCGCTTATATCAATATTTTCTTTGATCTTTCCAGCCAAGGGTATTCATACACAAATATCTATTTTGACTTCTATCTACAAAGATATGGAACCAGCAACATTAACTTCTTTGATTACCTCCATTCCATTGTACACCATGTCATATGCCAGAGCCCGAGCTGTGGAAAGATCAGACATATCATTTGGATTTGGTGCAGTGAAAGGGTGATGGAGAGCCTGCATATCCAATTCAAATAAGCAAGATACCATTGAAACTTGACAATTAGCAACTATATACGGCAGGAGCTAAACTTCTCACTAAATTGAAATATGCCTACCGAGTAGTTTAGAATAAGAAACAAAAGAGGTTTGAGGTTATGCCAGCATTAAGGTTTAGAATATCAGTTTATCTTTTAGCAAAGATTCTTGCTTAATACATTAAGTTTTTAGTATAAACCATGTTAGCAGCATTTTTTTAATGCATGCTACTTTTACTAAGATGCCTCTTCATAACGGTGCTTATTAGAATTCAAATGAATGCATGCTACTTTTAGTAAGATGCCTTTTCACAGGTGTGCTTATTAGAATAAAATAAGGATTTAAAAATGAAGAAAATCAAAAGGCTAATCTCCATAAATTAAGAAACGCAATTCATTATAATGATAATTTATTTCAAATTTATTGAAGAATATTGCAAGTGGAATGAATGAAAAATCTAGAGTCTAAGTTCAAAAAAAAGGTTCAAAATAATGCATGTACTAAAAATACAAAAATAATACAGCCATGTGCTTACATGAGATAAAACATATATAATGAATGGAACTGCTGATACCTCCAAGCAATTCTCATGACAACTTCCATTAATAAGATTCTAATACCATGGAAATTCGCTGTTCAACCACAGTAGGTACTCTTAACAAAATTTCTTGAGTAAACAGAAGCAGAGGCCTCTCACCTATCATCGGAGGCCAACCCATTTACTGAAAAAGTGAAACCGTGGATCTTGAGAACTCGATAAAGAATTCTAGTGCATGTTTCTATTGATCCTCTGAAAGAATAAAATGAAAAGTAGATCCATGATTTAGTTGTTATGGTTGATGATCTAGGTTCATATATCTCTTGGTACTATCAAATTCCTATAAGATATTTGCATCCAACAAAAGTTGACACTCTCAAAGAGAAAAAGTAGTTCAATAGAATTGATCACACCTTTGGACCTACCAAGTGGATATTTGGCATGTTTATTCAGCTAAGTTGCCGAATCAGATACGGGTGCGGGGGTACGGTACATTGGTACGGCAAATTTTTTGTGATGGGTTGGGTATGTTTGGGAACGTCCGTACAAAAAACATATAAAAACCATATAAATATACAAAAAATTAAATCCATTAATATTTAACAATGCTTATAACTTATACAAGTTTTAATTTATAAATTTATATTATTATTAATTTATAATTTTATGATATAATTATTAATATATAATTTGATAATCAATATTCTAATATAATATATATTATTTTATATTATTATTAATTATTAATTTTATTAAATAATTATTAATATATAATAGAATAAACAATATTCTAATATAATATACATTAATTTATATTATTAATAATTTATAATTTATTATATAATGATAATATACAATTTAACAATCAATATTCTAATATAATATATATTATTATTAATTATTAATTTTATTTAATAATTATTAATATATAATCGAATAAACAATATTCTAATATAATATACATTAATTTATATAATTAATAATTTATAATTTATTATATAATGATAATATACAATTTAACAATCAATATTCTAATATAATATATATTATTAAAAATTATTAATTTTATTATTATAATTATTAATATAATAGAATAAACAATATTCTAATATAATATACATTAATTTATATTATTAATAATTAATAATTTATTATATAATTATAATATACAATTTAACAATCAACATTCTAATATAATATATATTATTTTATATTAATAATTAATATTATTATTAATTATTAATTTTATTATATAATTATTAATATATAATAGAATAAACTATATTCTATTAATAATTTATAATTTAATATATAATTATAATATATAATAATTTATAATTTAATATATAATTATATAATTATATAATAAATTATTAATTATTAATAATGTATATTATATTAGAATATAGTTTATTCTATTATATATTAATAATCAAATAATAAAATTAATAAATAATAATAATATAAAATAATATATATTATATTAGAATATTGATTGTTAAATTGTATATTATAATTATATAATAAATTATTAATTATTAATAATATAAATTAATGTATATTATATTAGAATATTGTTTATTCTATTATATATTAATAATTATATAATAAAAGTAATAATTAATAATAATATATATTATATTAGAATATTGATTAAATTGTATATTATAATTATATAATAAATTATAAATTATTAATAATATAAATTAATGTATATCTCACATTGGGATGTTGATCCCAAAGATGCCATATGCATTGATGAGGAGGAGGCTCAAGAGGGACCGGTTGGGGTTTGATTGCATGAGGCAACCCCTCATAGTGGTAGTGACTCGGACATGGACTCATACTCCAATTTTGATGCAAACCTACTAGAGGTAAATGTTGATTAGAGACAGTTATATATTTTCTATATTTTTATCATTTTGGTACTGAAATTTGCAGCCTTTGGGCATTTTGTTGTAATTCTTATATAATACATATAGTTGACACATGTAGACATTTTGTCAAACAATTGTCTTGCTTTTAAGTTTGGAAGGTTTCAGAAGTGAACTTATTTCACCCAACAGTACATTCAATGAGTTGCACATACAAGGGAGATTTATATTTTGTTCATTGCAATATCAAAGTTGATACATAAAATGCAAAGAAGACCATACAACTGAAAAAGCAGAGTATTTTTTTTATTAGTCTGATTCAATAAATATTTCTAGTTCACGGTCTCTGGTGATGCTAATGCATAGAAATACACCTTGAAGGCTACAGATGAAGGTCTGGACTTCAAATACAACTCCAGTTGAACCCAATGCAGCTCCCCAAACACACCCGCACAAGCTTTTACAACACAGACCTGATAAGGGGCGTTTTTCCCCTTTCTTGAGCATTGTTGGAGTTATAACAGTCCATGTTTCCCTCCTGGAAACCCCGTGTGACCTTCCTATGTGTGCAGCGATGAGAAAAGAGACCATGAACTCTCCAGAAAATGTTGGTGTGAGGTCTGTAGAATATTCTCAAGTTGCAATCCCAAATGAACTATAGAATATGCTCGCACAAGGAGGTTGGCGGCAGAAAAAAATAGTGGCAACTCTTCCTTGGAAAGTTTGACCCCCACGTGAGCTCCAACTCAGTCGTCCACCATTCAATGGTCTTTGACAATGGTGCAACCAGATATATGGGAGGTACGATAGCTCCAATAAATGAGACCCAACACCTCCATGCAAAATTTATGTTTGGTCTTCATAAATGTGCACCTCCAAATCAGCTTCCTTCATGGCCTCTTCTTCATTACATCCATATGTAGAAACTAGGTCATCATCATGCTCAATCAAAGGGTCACCACCAAAGTAGTGAATAGAATCTTCTACATCATTCTTTTCCTCAAGGGCTGATCTAGAAAATGTATGTACAACTATGATCTCCTTAATCACCAAGTGATCCTCCATATCTTGCAATGTCAAGTCAGTCTTATCCAAACCTCTTTGTTCACCACATATGTATGAACAATATCCATCTCAAAGACACCCAAACCACAATTTGATTCCTTGCCAATATGAGGTAAAGGTGATGAAGCAATGCTAGGCTCAATTAAAGGAATATCAACCAAACTCATACCTTCTTGTAGCTGATCCAATAAGATTGGTTTGGCAATCTTCGTGGTGGTATCTCCTTCAACCTTGTACCCATCTCAAAATGTCATGTGCTCTTCACTTGCGGCTTCAATAGGTGACTCTCCTTCATCCTTGTCCTCATAGGGCTGAAGTGAACTTGTGGCTTCATCTTCTATAGGGCTTCCACATGCATAAGTAAGTGTCCAAACTTCTAAGCATGTGAAACAACATTGTTCTCTCCTCAACTGATTTCTGCTCTTCTTAGGATCACCTGTAGGCTGCAAATCACAAACAAGTACTTCTACTTCCTTCTCTAACTTTTCTTCAATGGTAACTTCTGATTTTTCTTTATTTGTTCTTCTAATATACTTCACCAAGCTTATTTTACTAGGTTTCAATGTTACAACTAAACTCAAGAAATAATCAAAAGAAACCTCGTTTATAAACCTATCAGGCATACTTTGATACTCTTCAAAGAGTTGGATAGCTTCTTGTTCATATCTCTTGATCTGATCTTCAACCCTACCGAAATTCATTGTCATAACTCTAAAACAAAATTGAATCATACACCCAAACATGTTGGCCCGATCAAAGCTCTAATACCACTGAAATATCCCAACTAAGATTTGCCCTAAAAAAAATTATTTCAAACTCAGAATTCTGCCCTAGCTTTCTCCATTTTTTTGTTTTCTGCTCAAAACCCTAGATTCTGATTTTATTTTCTGATTTTAAACATGTCATCATAGCGAACAAATCCATATCCAAACATGAAAAAATAATGATGGCAAAAGATGCTATACAATGACATTCATATCACCATGAATTACACCATGAAATACACAAAGTAGATCCATCAAATAACATGCATAAGTCTGATTTTCTGAGTGGAAGTCTGCTGCTATAAATCAGAATATTAAAGTCTGATTATTACATTCAAATCAAAGGCTCCACATGACACAAAGGACCGGAATGCTGCTGATTAAATCAGAACCTAATACACAGGTTGTACATACCAAAGATTGATTAACTGATGCTCCTCAAACCTCCGAAAAGATGGCGCTAAGTCTGCTGCTAGGGTTTAGGGATTTGGAACCCTAATCAATGAAAAAGTGGCCTCCAAGAACCAATTTGCCATCCAAAAATGCAGTGATCCATATAGGGCTAACCTAATGCTAGGAAATACACCAAAATGCCTAGTAATGGATCCACCAAGGGTGGTGCACAAGTCTGCTCCAAAAGATGTTAAATGTTGCTCAATGGTGATGATCTAAGGCTGCTCCAAGATGGCAAACAGGTCTGCTCCAATCTGATGCAAAAGTCAAACCCTAGAACTCCTCAAAATGCCCAAATTCGCCCTCCCATGCAAGTAGCCCTTCTCCTATAATATGGTGCTCCAACCTAGGGCCAAAACCCTAGCTTCAATGTAGCACAAACACCACAAATTTGCTGTCCCAAGTCTGATCTAAAATCTGATTTGCAATCTGCTCTTCCGTTCCACGAATATCTCCAATGAAGTGCAAGTAGACCTCCGTTATGAAGCCTTCTCAAGATGAATTAGGTTTTCGTCCAATTCACCTTATATCCTCAAGGATTTTCATCCTTGGAATATGATGCAAATAAATTGCAGACCAAAAGGAATAAGATATTATGCTGAATGATGATTTGAAATGCCTCAAGGACCTTCTATTTATACTTGTTTTTCCTTGTCCTCACAAGCTGGCCGACCTAGGCTTATTTTCTTTTTCTTTTTCTTTTTTTATTGTTTTTTATTCTTCAAGAGGGCCGACCCCCTCAAGACAAGTTAGGTGCCCAAACTTAATTTAAATATTCAAATTAAATATGTTTTATTGTCCTTTTTGGAGCCCCCACTCAAAGATTTAAAATAATATTATTTTATTTCATTTTGGACCTCTTTTAACCTCCAAATGAGCTGCCCTCCTTTGGCAAAAATAATTAAATTATTTTGATCCCTCCAAAAATAATATTAAATTGTGGAAAATTATTTTCCAAGCTCCATTTGTCCAGCAAAAATCCCTAAGTGTGAAAATTGTGTCCATTCCGGAAAAGGGGACATTACATTTTCTCTTAAACATGTGTCTTGTCTATTGTAGGGCAAGAGCCCAAGTATGCCCCAGCGATTTGTAGCTCAAAAATCTGACCTCACATTGACTGTCACACACCTCTTCACAGTCTGCAAATTTTTCGGAACACGAATTTTTTTCTTCCCTTCCAGCGCACTTCTCTTAACCATGATGCATGTAATGCCTCAACCTATCTTCAAAACATCTTCACCATTCGAACCCCATTCATTGCTTTGATGAATGCATTTGAAAGCTTGTTTTCATTGACCCTGCAAATATACAGAAGAAAGACAACAGAAACAATATAGTAGACTGTGACATGACTCTTGACTTGATGAAAAGACCCACCTAAAACCTTTCTTTTCCAACTTTATAATTGTAATTGAATCAACTTTTGTTCCAAGGAAGCAAATAATAGTGGCTACAATTTTCTGTTTGTGGCTACTCCATAGCAATTGAACTGATCCATACAAAAATTAAAGAAACCAGGGCAACAATACAAAAGCAATATTGTCTGCAAAATGGGATGAAGAATTCGGTAGTAATGTTCAGTAATTTGCAAAGCCCTTGCCAACTCCTTTGCCTATCTCACTGGAAATATAGTTGTATGCTAGCTACTTCAAAATAATGCCCTAAAATGCTTAAAAAATTCATCAGCATGTAAAATGAACATACCAATCCAAGTTTGTAATACTCACCTCAAACCTCTGCTCAGAATCATTCCACTCAAACATGGGAAAATCTGTCACCCACAAAATTGAATGTGCAGACTACAAAACAGAAATCAGAAAACAAATGATCAGACGTTAAAAGCAAAGAGAAAAGGAAACAACTACACAGTAAGCAACAGACATAGAATTGGCTCTCTCAAACAATCCTATAATTATCTTGCCAAATAAAATAACAAAAATACTGCAGGAAAGAAGAGGTTCGATAGGAAAACAAAACAGTCAGAATTTTCAATTAAGTCTATGCAATCAAGTTATATGAGAGTGTACCTTTATATTGCAAGACATGTTCTATACAATCAGAGTTATGAAACTTTAATCAACCAAAAATCATTTGAAATTTTGAATATAATGAATAACGTCAGAGAATATATTCACTCACATTGTCAATAAGTCCTAAATCATGAGCAATGAATGTTCTCAGGTGACCAAGCGTTTTATTCACAGTTGAAGGATGGCCTAATGCAAAAAGAATCAAATCTCCTGGTTTTGCAGCACACAGATTAAGAAATTCCTCCTTTTTTCCATTTTCCAAACTTGATGTCAAAGCTGCAATTCCTTCAAGCTGACCTAACAAGGTTTTCCAGGCATTCAATTATCATTTAATACAGAAGAACAATAGCATGATGGTTATCATATATAGATGATACCACTTAGAATTCTATTTCCATGTTAAGTAGTATTTGTTATCACAAGCTTCATAAAGATTCTACATACTTTTCAACAAATGAATATAGATGTGCTAATTATTGAGTGAACTGAGAAATCAAGCACTGATGGACATACCGTTGTCAATAACCTTGAGAAAAGGTAAACCTTTGGCTCCAGACTTAACCGCTTCCCTATAAATATCTCCCTTCTTCAGATTCATGTTTGAATATTTGCTTGATCCAGAAGGCACTGCCAAAGCCTTAATAACTCCACCAGATGCCAGGGTATCAGCAAAAATTTGGAAACTTGATCCATGAAATACTTCTGACACCTGAGTAATTACACCATTTTCACAACTTACAGCAAGTATAAATAGCATATCAACAAGTTTGAGCAGAAAAATTAAAACCAAGGAAAATGAAATGCAGTAAGAGAATCTTTAAAGAAAATCTAGTCAACTGATTAAAGAAAACAAAGTAATGTTTATAACCATAAGAAGCTAATCCAAAAGAAACAAGCAATCAAAACCTTACAACTACAGAAAGAGATTTAAAAAGCACATTCTAGAGAACAAATAAGAGAGAATCAACAAAATTCACATCTCTACAAACTCATTCATGATTTTGGCAGCAGAATTGACTGAGAATATTAAGAGATACAGAAAAAAATCATCATTATCTTAGAAAGTAAATTTTTACCACCTATACGACACAACTGGCGATTAAATAAGCTAATTTTATTGGTCTAATCTCTGATTAACTGCAGTTACGTTTCCAAATTAGTTTGTAAGGACTGATTCCTGTTGGAGATTTGATATCTTCTATAAACTGGTTGCATTTAGCATTGGCTGTTATTGATGTATCAGATCTCTCCAATCCAATGATAAAATCATTCCTGGTGAAATCTCTTAAAATTATATTTAATAAACATCAAACCAAGTTCAAGAGATATGTGATGGAATTGTAGTTTGGGATACTTTACTATCTGTCATTTTAAAGATAGACACGGCTACACAATGAAAGTCTTAGACCTTGCAGAGAAATCCCTGTTTTATCTAATGCATATCTGGATATAGGAAATTCATGGATATGTATCTGATACACCAAATTATTTGTGTCATATTCAAACATGGCACACATAAGAAAATGTCATATCCAGGTCATATACAATCACTACCCAAGAATTTTAAGGAAGAAAAGCAGTTATCTCATCATAGTCACTAGCTAATATAGTATGTATTATTGTAGCCGGTGTACAATGTTCATTATTATGTTTTGATAAAATTGGTTATCCGACTATGTATTAATTGGTTGTCAGCTTCGGGTAGTTACAAGTGTCGGTTGGTTGATGGTTGTATTGTTCTTGGCAACCATCAGGTCCTTTAAATACATTGTGTATCATCAAGGAGAGTAGAATGATCTAGTCGGATCGACTTTGATCCTTGGCTGACCATCTTTGGTCTTCTTCTGTAATAATTTCATCTGCAAATAAAGACATATTTTACTCATGTATCTAGTATGCATCATCATCTCTATTATTAATTCATATATTTAATTTATCAGATAGAGCAATAAAAATTTGGCATCATTGCCTTAAAGAAATCAGGTCAGATTTGAGAGATTCATGCCCTTAGACCCCAATAAAGGCGGGATGAGACCACAACGTGGTCAAGATCAAGAGATCAAGCAATCTTTGAGGATCATCGAACAAAGAGAACAAAGGAGACGATTGAAGGATGAAGTTGAAGAAAGCGAAGGGTTCATGACCGAAAGCCCAAGTCCACCCAAGAGTAAAAGTCGAAGCGTAAGCAGAAGCCATACTTGGGAAGAACGGAAAACTTTCACAACAAGAGAACACACGAAGGATTAGTACATGAAGGGTGAGTGGGAATAAATAGCATTACATCTACCGCTCCTCGAGGAAGCGTACATTGACCTCGCCGATCAAGTGAGAAAACCATCTGTACCATCAATGTCAAACGAAGGGGAAGGCGAGGGACAACCTACCGATGGTCTAATAGAGATGTACGAAAACACCATAAGCCAGATTGAAGACTTGATATGGAGAAATCAAATATTGGAAGACCGGAGTTGATAATGCCAAGATGAACGGAGCATAGAAAGGACCCCGAAGGAAACCCGAGAGTGACAAACGCTGAAGAGGGACAAGTGAAAGATTTTGACGTGTCTGTGAGTGCAAAGAAAGCACCAGAACATACAAATCAAGCCTCTCCAATCAGGTTATAGTCACAAACGGCACAACCGGGAAGCAAGATGGTGACTCCCCCAGCAAGTCCAAATGTAGAAAGGTAGAAACTTCAAAAATTCACAGGGAAAGAGTCAAAGGATCCTGTGAGACATTGCAAGACATGCGAGACAATCTAGGTAGCAAATGGCCAAGATGACAAAACCTATTGGTTGAGGGCATTTCCTGAGAGATAATAACGAAATTGTAGCAAAGATCTACAACACCAAACAAGGAAAGCATGAAAACGTACGAGCTTACAATTGTAGGCTCAAAGAACTGTTGGTGAAGTTGGAAAACAAGCCAGCAAATGGATTGAAGAAGATGTGGTTTATCAAAGGGTTAATCCCTTCATTAAGGAAAATAATGAAATTTGTACCCCTCGTCCTATGCTAACGTTTACAATTGAGGGATGGACATAGAAAGTGAAGATAAAATGTCCTCACACAGTAAAAGAAAAAAAGAGGAAGATGGAAGTTTGGATGACAATAGTGACGATGAATTAGGAACCGTACATGCACTACGAAGGGACATGCTTCGAATGATGAAAGAATTGAAGGTGGAGAACGAAACCAACAAAGAAACTCACGAACTATGGTGTACTGAGTGCCAAATTGAGGGCAACACAAAAGGTTATTGTCCTAAAAAGATGTTTGTGAGATTTGCCAAGTTATGTGTCATTCAATAAAGGAGTGCCCATACAATTCGAAGACCAGGAGTGCACAAGTACTCTTTATGCAGGGAGAGGAGTCCACTCCATCAAAGCCACCTAAAGCATCTCCAGGTGATTATCGAAATCAAAAAGGAGGACGAAGCCAAATACAATATGATCACAAAGGATGCCCTATCATACAATGCCGACAATGTAGCGAATGGGGACACTTTGCGAGAGACTACCAGAACAAGCAAGACAAAGTGCAAATATTGTGCAAAAGGTGTGGACTTGGAAACCACGAAGACACCAAAAGTCCAAAGCAAAAGGCTAGCGTCAACATGATTGACGTAAGGCATAATGAAGTATTGGCCATTACTCATGCCCAAGCAAACAAGGTTGTGTACACAGACCCACGTATAGAAAAAGAAAGACTTCGTGAAGCAAGGGCTGAAGTGGAGAAAGCTATGGACAACGAACGATGCCACTCAAATGCAAGTGCAAGTACAATAACAAATCGATTAAAATCCGAGAAAAATATTGCACTGCAAGTATTTCAAGCTACTGTACCAGTTAAAGTAGTGGATTTATTACAAAGTATTCCTGAACTTTGAAATGCTATTCTATGGAGGGAGGATTAGGCGGTGCATGCTACGGCCCAATTGGAATCACGAGAGAATGAAGAGCCAATAACTGATCCAATGTTACTAACAATTAGCACGACAAAGAAACCAACGGTGGTGATTGTGGAGATCCTTGGAAAGAATCTCACCAATACAATTGTTGATGGCGAGTCTGGTGTGAGCATACTTCTGGAAGACACTTGGAAAAGTTTGGGCAAGCTGACCATTTGGCTGCCAACTTTCCAACCGGTGGGTGTCGATCAACAAGGTATTAAAGTACTTGTAGTTTTAATGGGACAAAAGGTAATTATTGGAACTCAAGCATTTCTGTTAAACGTTGTGGTCATTTCATTAAGGAAGAAAGCGTACGACGCATTGTTAGGTCGGGGTTAGCTTGTAGTAGCCAAAGCCAATCACAACTGGAAAAAGAATGCAATCGCCATTGAGAACAAGGTTCGGAAATATGTAATTGATTTAAAGAACCAAGCAGTAAGTGAGGAAGTAGCTTCCTCTGAATCGTCAAATTGCGACTTCGACAAAGAATGGATACAGAAGCATGATCGAGGTCTATTAGAACCGAATGACGAAGGGATTCTAGAATTAGAGTCATGCTCAAAGGATGAAACACATTCTCTCCATGGCCTATTTCACTAGCAAATGAAGGACTATGAGGTATTTTCGTTGGCTTGTAATTTTCTCAAAGCCACAACATTCAATGAAGAGCAACCGATGAAAAATGATTTTGAAAAGTTGGATAGTTTATGTGTGCCAAACACAGTCCATGTTTTTTAAAAGACGACAATTGCAGAAGTATCTAACTTTGCAAAATAATGCAAACTTACTGACAGTACGCCTTTAAGTACATTTAAAAGGTCAACTATAAAGCTCGCTTGAATTAAAAGGTCTGAACATATTGTATGGCAAGAAAAGAACTCATTTGCATGGCAACAAAAGAATTATGTCATATGGTTGGCTTTTCCCTTGATATGTAGTGTATGGTTGCCAGCCTACATCATACAATCAAGAGGCAAAAAAAGGAAATTAGAAAGTCATGAAGGAAGTAAAAGAAAAAAGCAAAAAATTAAAAGTACAGAACACCCATAAAGTACTATCATATGATCATCAAAGTGTATGAAGGTATAAAGGGAAGTTGCACTTGGCGATGGAAATTACAATTCATATTGTACAGTCCAAAGAGCATATTCATCACATCGTACGACCTACACAAGCACTCTTTAATGTATGATCGAGGAGAGAAAACATCACGGTACGACAATGGGGCTTTTTCATTGTTGAAGGTATCGTACAATGGAGGAAGGAGTATAGCGTACGGCACACATTAATTTCCCTCAACGTACAACACACATCAAATTTACTCAATGTGCGGCACACATCGAATTCATTGTGTATAGCAGTCTGCTTTGCTCATCATACGGTATTCCTTCAAACCACGTCCCTAGCTAGTGTGTAACGTATGGCCTATCAATCTCCTCACCGTATGGCCAGCAATTAGTTTCATCATACGAACGGCAATTCAATTCACCATACGACCTGCAATTGTCTTCATTGTACAGTCGACGGTGTGGTCAACAACTTTCCTCAGCATACGACTCCCCCAGTTTCCCATCATATGTCCCTAGCATACCGTACATCTTCAAGGGTCAAGTGTGCAACATTTTAATTGCAAAGTACAATGTCATAAATCATGCATAGTGCGGAGCTACAAGTTCAGCATTGTATGTGTCTTTGGCCAAGTGTACGACATCCCTGGCAGAGGCACCGCATCATCATACGTCATTCCATTTCCAACATCCAACAAGATGAGAAGCAAAGTGTACAGCGTCAAGCATCTCTTTTCATCATACAACGTTGGGTATCCCTTATCATCATACAACATCAACATCTTCACATCATACGGCATCATCTCCTCACCGTACGACCATTTAGGAGACATTTAGTCTGCATCGTACAACGACTTGGTTGCATCGTCAAGCGAACACAATTCCCCATCGCACGACAATCAACCATCATACAACTTCCTTCCCTAGTTGACATCATACATCGATTAAACATTGTGAAATCTCTATTTTCTAGCTTTGTTAGTATTGTTTGGAGCCTCTTAAAAAATCATGAAAATGATGTGCACCATGGAGTTTTGTGTTGTTTTGAAGGTCTTAAATTGGGCTTCCTCTCAACCCCATTGGGGGCACTACCCCCAAACCCTTGCAACGGGCAAGGGTGCGTTGTCCCTTGACCCAGTTGGGGATGTCGCCCCCAAACCCCCATTGCACTCATTTGAATTGCCAAGTACACTCCAAATCCAAGTTTGCAAAGTACACTTCCAAGTTTGTCTACAAGTCATTGTCATCAGTTTGGCAAGTCTTCCCTAATGTTACTTGATGTTTACTTGTCATCCAGAAGACAACTTTTTCATTTTGAGGGGAATGATGTAGTCTGTGTACAATGTCTACTATTATGGTTTGATAAATTTGGTTATCCGACTATGTATTAATTGTCTATATTAATTGGTTGTCGGCTTCAGGAAGTTATAAATGTCAATTGATTGAGGGTTATGTTATTATTGGCTGACCATCTTTGGTCTTCTTTTGTAATAGTTTCATGTGCGAATAAAGATATATTTTACTCATGTATTTGGTATGCATCGTCATCTCTATTATTAATTCATGTATTTAATTTATCAAATAGAGTAGTAAACAATTATTAGTGGATGCAAAACTAGCTATTTTTTGTTGTTTGGCAAGACATTGATACCTTTCTAAGAGTTCTTCCAGTAAAATGACAAGATGCAAGAATGGAAAGAGGCAATATGGTTGCCCCCAAAGCTAGTATGGGTCAAACCAAATTTATTTAATTTTATTGGAACATGTCAAACTAAATATTATTAGTCCTCAAACGATAAACCCCAGATGTGCAAGGGGTGGAGGAATCATTCAATATGATAAATGCAATATGACCAAAGCTTATACACTAAATCATGGATAGAAAAACCGGTAAGTACTCGCTGAGTTGCAGAGTACTCGCCAGATTTTAGGTCATGCGAGTAACTCGTGGATAAACTCACAACTAAAAAACTTGCAAAAACCCTAAAAATATCACCGATTACTCTCTGTAAACTCACTAAGTACTCTTAGGAAACCCTCGAACACTCCCAAAGTCGTGAAATGGTGAAAACGCAACAAAAACATGATTTCGGCAAAATAAAAAACACCATATCCATAAAAATGCCGAACACAAAAAAAATGAAGAAAAAAGGCGAAAAAAATAATCAAAAAATTCATGATTTTTCCCTATAAATGCATGAACGCCCCTCACACTTCCTCACACAGCAGTTGGGGAGCAAAGAATTTTAACAAAAATGTGTCAAATACCTAATTTCTCCCTTAATTGATAAAATTGTGAAAATGATGTGTAGGATGAAGCTTTGTGTGGTTTCAAAGACCTTGCCCCCAAACCCTCACGACGGGCGCTGCCCATCAACCCCACTGGGGGCGTTGCCCCCAAACCCCCATGAGGGGCGCTTCCCTTCAACCCCATTGGGCGCACTACCCCCAACCCTTGCACCCCCTTGGGGGTGTTTCCCCCAAACCCCCACCAAACTCATTTGATTCATTTTGTAGCTATATTTTGCATAAAGTTTATATCTTTTCAAAAAAATTGTGTTTTTTAAGGTGTTGGGTTTTGTCGAGTACTCTCTGAGTCAATTTTTTTTCACTTGCCAAGTACTCTTTGAGTTCAAGTTTGCGAACTATACACTAAATATCCTGAAAGTTGCAAACTACAAGGCAGAAACAAGATCTCGAACCCAAGGTATTATTTAAGGCTTGAAAAGGAACTTAAGTGAAGTAGAAACCAAAGGCAGTTTACTAATCATTATCAAAGCAAGGAAAATTCTTGAGTACCATATTGGCAGTTCAAGAGTATCAACTGGCTTTTAGATTCCCAAAAATTTCATTTGTTCATTATGGAAAATAAACCAGGTGACCTCACAAACTTGATGATAGAATCGGGGCCTAATGAAGGCAAACCTTTGATAGGTAGAAGGAAAAGGAAAGCAATGGACAAAAGATGCTAACAAAGAAGGATATTCTATGCCCTTCCCTAACACCACCCACCATAGTCTAAACCTTTTTCTATGACCCCTTATCTATGAAAATATAAAAAGGGATCATTTAAAATTTTAAGCTTCAATTTCAAAATGATCCATATAGATCGAACTCAATACAATTGCCAAATTAATGCCTTAAACAATGAGTGGGTAATGATGAAAGAAGGTTAGCATATTAAATAAGGATGGATTCCCAATGAACTAGGCAGCAACATGGTTTGTTTACTGAATCCTCACTCTTTTTTCATTCTCTCCTATTTCAATGAAACAATCTCTCTAATTAGAATTTCATTTTCTTTTATTAGTTATCACGGTGCCTAGGAGTTAAGGAGGTAACTAATGATGTGCAGGAGGCATTTTGTAGAGGCAAGTAATGCAAATTGTTCTTTTTGAAGGTTAGCTAATTGATGCCTTTGAGAATTACATTTTGATCCTAAGAATAAGAGGTGACTTATCAAAAAGATAATGTATGCAATGTGTTAGAGATGCTAGAAGAGATATTAAAAGGAACATACTAGTAACCATGCCTCATTCCTTATAATCCAAATTTATCAGATTTTCTCTCAAAAATAAATGCAAAGGCATCATAATATCCCATGATGAAAACATATCAATCCAAAAAAAAATTAAATGCTTGGAGTACTTTCAATTTTGTCTTTGCTAATATACATGCTATTGGATATTGTTGTACCAATATGAATTTGTTTGTATAGAGTCTTTTAAACCAAAAATTTGTTGTTTCTCATTTCTAGGTCTTACTTGATTGCTTAATCACAATGGTTGTCAATGTTGTTGTCGCCCTTTTTAGCTAAACACCTTTGAAGGGCCAACAAAAGGAGTTGTCTAGCATATCAAGCAATGTGAACACAAAAATTTGGATGATGAAGGAATGACAAAGGTGTCCTATGGCAGGGAAATGGTCATCAAGGCTTGCAAAGCACAACTAGACAAGGGAAATGCACTTTTTGATTATTTCAAGTTGGAAATGAGTGCACAAGTGATTCAAAACACGCCAAGGGAGAGAATGTCATATTCTGAGATCAAAAATAGTCAAAAAATTATGCATAATTGTCCACATGAAAATATAAAGGAAGTTACTCTTGGAGGTCAAAATCTGCACCTACGAGTGAGGAGGGAGTAAGTTCAAAACAAGAAAACCAGCCTCCTATCTCTATTAAAGTGCTTGCCTTCTCTTATCTTCTCATTTTTGAAGCAAAGGTTTGAAGGAGAGTGCCATTGAAGAAGGTTATTGAGCATTCAAGAAATTGGTAGCAATTGATTCTTCAAGGTTTATGTAATGTCCCCATTTTAGCTATACATCCTTCAGTGACTGATAGCCTATTTCCGGAAGCTCGTAGGCTTGACAAAGGTAAAATTAGGGTTTCCTATTTTATAGGGGTTCTGAAGCATTTTTGAAGGTTTGCATGTATGAGTTTCTGATGCATGTCTGGTGGAGTTTTCTAGGTTTTTGGAGAGCTTTAGAATGGTGTGACATGCATCTCCATGTAGCAACCTTTTCCGGAATTTGCTATTCTTAGCCAGCACATTGGAGTTTCGAGATTTGGATTGCAGATTCTTTCTGGGTTTTCAGAGAGCTTCGTAGTGGTATGACATGCAAAGGCATTGGGAAACTTTCCAGAGTTTACTATTTTTAGTAAGCTCTATTTATGGCAGTGCCATCTTGGGCAGTAGCACCAGTAGTCAGCTCAGTTTCCATTTTGGGCAGTGCAATTTGGAGTATAATTGACTTTCACATTTTAAGGATCATTTTGGTGAAATGATTTATTCTAAGTCATTAATGTTTTATTTCCATATTGGCCCCCTTGGCATAGCATTAATGACTTAATGTTGTTTTTAAATGTGGTCATGAAGGGTGGACGCCACATTAAGAGGAGATTAAATATTTTAATGTTTATAATGTCTCCTCAAGACTTGGACGCCCAAAGAAGGTGAATTAAAAGTTTTAAAAATTAAAATATTTCAAAAGTAAAATGGGGCATCCCTTTTGGAGGGAAAAGTTGGAAGTTGAAGAGTCATTTCAAGTTCTATAAAAGCAGGCCTTTGCTTACTCATTTCTCATTTTTTGGAAAACTATAATAAATGCTGTTGGATTGAATTCAAAACCTAGCTAAGGGGAAACTTAGCAATTCTACTCCATTCTTCGGGCTTGAAACTATGGTTCCCTAGATGGTGGTTTGAGAGTGTGCTTCATCCAGAAATACATATTGAGCATTACTGTGGAGTTTTAGTGAGATATTTCTAGTTTTTATGTTGCTGGTTATTGTTTGGCTGAAGGAGATTTTCATAAACAGCTCTTTGTATGATTTTAATTTGCACATGGGTATTGGTCCTTTCAAATGGTATGCTTGAGGCGCCTCTTTTTGTGCAAGGGCAGATTTTATAATGAAGAGGATGATTTTTGAAGTGAGGTCGACCCTCTCCTAGGGTCGTACTATGCATTAAATGCATTGGAATCCGAGTTGGGGTGATTTGCTAAGTTTGAAGCTTGGAAAGTGCTTGTTCTAAGGTCGCCTAATCATTGAATCGAAGAACCTTCAATTTGGTAGGAGTTTGCAAAGTGTGGTAAGAGTTTTGATCATTTCAGAGATTTCACTTATTGCTGGTTCAGAATTTCAGTTTGCAGATTTTATATCAAACTTATTTCAATTTCTGATTTTGGTTTCTATCTTCAATAATTGAGAGATTATCAAGTGGGAGATCATCTATTTCATTGTGCTTTGTAAAGATTGTAATAACACTTGAAAATTGCGGTAGTTTTTCATTGTAAGACTGTAAACAGTAGTACTGTTCCAGTCATTTAACTTGCTGCATATTTTAGTGTTAATTTTCACATATTTGTAACCCCTGGATGGTTTACTGCCAGTGTGGAGAAATAACAAACTAATTTCTCATTTATCACCCACTGAAAAGTGCCAAATTCCCACTATTGAGTGGATGCCTACACCAGTGGATGAATTAGTTTTGAATTGTAATGTTTTTTCCCCCCACTAATTAAGTGGTAGCGTGGAAATCTCTCATGGCTAGTTCACCACCTCTTTGCATTCATTTGTAATTTACTTTCAGTTATAATTCAGTTTCCTCCGCCATATGTTAGCACCTCACCCACATCGAGTCTTGTGTGCACATTCTTGGCATATAGTGCATTTCATTAGATTATCCTTTGGAAGCTTGTTGTACCCAAACCAAATTTTTTGCTTCATTAAGGCATTTTGCTTAAAATGATCTAAACCTTGTAAAAATGGGGTCAAAACGTAGTTTTTGGGCAAATCAAGTATGGGCTTTTGGTCAGTGTGATGCCAAGAAGATACTAGCAAAATTTGGAAATTTTGAAAATTAGGGTTTTTCGAACCCCGTTTTTAGGTCAAAACCCTAAAAAATAGGAACTTTTCATAATTGGCTGAAATTAATTTTGATTGGCTTATTTCACATCACGATCACAGTGGTGAAGCCGGTTTAGTTAAAAGTCAGTTTAAGCCTGGTGGGTAGTTTTCACGTTTTCAGGAGAAAAGTTAGGACCTCTAAGGTCATCAATGGCAGTTGGCCAGTACTAGGTATCAAAATCTAAACCTGGAACTCAAAGCAGAACGTTCCATGAAGAAAGATGCTGAAAAAGATAATTCTTGACGAAGGGGATTTTCAGATTGGCAAAAAGTGCTAAAATATTCCAAGTCTGGAAACTTTTTCATTATGTAACGTAGTAGACACTTGTGCAATCAATGTACAAATCAACTTTACAATGTCCGTACATGTGAAAATGATGAAGTATAGTTATACACACACCTCAGTAGTCACAGCACTTCGACATGGTCTACCTCAATAGCGGATACAGTGTTTGCAAAGCACAAAAGGGTGGAAAACATGGAAATTAGAGAAAATCTGCGCCCCTATAGCCCAGGGGCGCCTTTCCATTTGAAGGTCAAGATTTGATTGTTTTGGATGGAGAATACATTCATTGTGTTTAGTTTTCAGTCAGCTTTCCGACTACCTATGGAGCAAGGTCATCTGAATTGTGAAACTCCGGCAAATGAAGGCGCAAGCAGAGGCTACGAAGGATGTATTCCACATGGAGACAATCTAGAAATACAGATCTGCGCCCCTATAGCCCAGGGGCGCCCTTCTTTTTGAAGGCCCAAATCTGGATGCATGTGTGTGCTAATGGATTCAATCTTTGCAGAATCAGTCTGGCTTTTCAACGAGCTATCAAAGTGGAAGCATGTTGATCTGAGAACTCAGGTTATCGGCGTCGAGAGTAGAAATGTTAGCAGAAATGGAAGAACAAGTTAAGATTATTAAGCAAAGGTTAGCAGAGGCTAACAGTCGACAGAAAAGTTATGCAGATGCTAAGAGAATGCCACGAAGTTTTGTCATAGGTGACAAGGTACTTTTGAGAGTGAAACCTCACAAAAGTTCCATTAACTTTGGAAAGAATTCTAAATTGGCTCCACGTTATGTTGGACCATTTGAAGTCTTAGAAGAAGTAAACCCTGTAGCTTACCGAATCGCTTTGCCACCCGCTCTTGCTAGAATGCATAATGTCTTCCATGTATCTTACCTTAAAAAGTATATTGCTGGAGATAATCATGTTATTGATTGGACTGCCTTACAGGTAAGGGATCCAGGAGTAATAACTCTCGAGCCCGTCAAGGTGCTGGAAATACGTAAGCTACACTTACGTAACCGTGAAGTCTCACAATGCAAGGTTCAGTGGGACCAGTATGCGGAAGACTCAGCAACTTGGGAGGACTATGCGGAAATCCGTAGAAGATTTCCTGACATTCTTGAAGTTTTTGAGAATGCTGAACAATAAAGATTTTGTTTAGTTTTATGCTTTGAATAATACCTTTGGTCATCGAGGACGATGAATCATAAGGGGGGGAGTATGTTACACCCCGGAATTTGTATAGTTACTATTCTAGTAATGCTTAGAGCATTCTGATTGTAAGGAAGGTTTTGAATGAATAAATGTGATTGAATTTTGTTGACAATATGAAATCCTGTTTACATGTTATGTTTGGCTCATTCTGTATTCTTGATTGATGTTATTCTTGAATAAAACAATGAATAGAGGAAAGTAATTAGTCTTGTTTTATATATTTGATTTATATATACTGCAAATATTGTGAGCATTTGACTGCCGTGGTTTTGTGCCATGGATGCAGGAACAGGAGCTATTCCTCCAGGTGGAGGGGAAATATCACTCAGGAAGAGGAACTTGGTCGACTAACCGGTAAAGTTGATCGTATGAGCATACACACACTTCACTAAGGATTTTAGGAACTGAGTCAGATTAAGTTGTCATGATAAGTCATCCTTAGGCTTAGGAGTTATGATTACTTCTTCATGCTTTATGAGTGGTGTTCCTTGATTGACTGACTTACTGTTCTGTGAGCCTTGAATGTGAAATGTGAACTGATAAGTTACTGATGCCTGGAATTTACGGTTAAATGTATAAATACGTGTTTATGCAATTACGTCTATTAGAGGTGCTCTGACTGGCCTATAATACACGTAATTGGAGATTTGAAAATAAACATGTATAGATATATTTAAGTGTAAACTGGGTAAGTTAATTAATATATTTAATAATCGATGTTATTATAGTTTTATCGATAATATAATATATTAATATATCTAATATAATATTTTGAATATTATATAGATATATTTATATATTAAAAGAAAGGTAAGTTAAAAACTATAATAATATTGTATTGAATATAATATAAAATATATTAATACATTTTAATGAGAATATTAAAATATCTAAAACTTTGGAAAGATTTTATATAAACTATAATCTTTGGCATTTAAATTTACATTTATCTTATAAAGGTATTTGAGTTTATTTACCTTTGGAAATAAAGGTAATAAGACTTTCATAGTCTTGGTAATTACTTTGCAAACCATACAAAGGAATTTCGAAATATTGAAATACTTGGAAAATATTAAAAGGAAAAAGAATTTCAAAATTTTGTAAAGGCCAATGTAAATTTATAAAAATCATTTATGGAAATGTAAGTATGAACTATAGACTTTTTAAAAATTTAAAGTTAATGTTTGAATAAACTGAAAAATCGCGGATTTCTTCATGGGAAGAAATCGCGCGACTGTTTGAACCAAAAAAACAGTGGAAAACAATGGAGATTAATCCGCGCCCAGCTCGCGTAGCTTAGACCTGGTCGCGGATGCTTGAACGCCACCGGTCTGGGACGCGTGGGTGGAAGGAGGCATGAACTGTCTGTGCGTAACCCTTGACGCTTTCAGCAGCAAAAATCCAAACGCCATTTGTTCTTTCAATTCGCCATTTTTGAGGGCTTTTCCCAGTGACTAAACCTGTACGTGGTTGATCCACGAATTTGGCATATGATATGTTGAAACATTCTTGAGAAATTATGTTGAATCATCAACTCTTTTGCTGTGTGACTGCCACTGCGGATTTTGACATTTTCAAAATGAGAGGTGTCGAATTCTCATGCCTACAAGGTAGGAAACATGAGAATTCGAAACCTATAAATAGGTTCTCACTCATTGTTGAAAGACACTCAATCTTTTCATTTTCACTCTCCTTGCCTTGGAAAATTCGAAATACAGTGCTGTGGTATTTCTGTGTTTTAAATTCCATTTTAATGAAAGCCATTGTCATTCTATGAGAGCCATTGCCATTTTTATGAAAGCCATTGCCATTTTTGTGAAAGCCATTGCCATTTTGTGAAAATCATTTGCAATTGAGACAGTATTGCTGAGAACAACTTTTTGCATTTACCTGAAAGTAGTATTTGCTTAAGCTGAGAGAAGGCTGCAAAGGACGGTGGAGCAAGGATTGAAGCTACCGATCAAGCTCATACGCAAAAGGAAATCAGGCATGAGATATATGTTGATAGATTTTCTGTCATTTATTTTAAAATGTATGATTAGATTGTTTGATTATGTCTTGCTTTATGAAAGGAAAAATAATAAGAAACCTCTATGTTCTATGAAATTGCTGAATTGGGAATAGTTTAATTCCTTAGAAAAGGCTTATTGAATTTAAGAGGTAGCTTAAAGAGCTGGTCAAATTGGGGAATAGTTTAATTTCCTTAGAAAAGCTTTTGAAATAGCTTAGAGAACTTGATGAATTGGAATAACTTAAAAGCATGTTGAAACTAATCATTTGAAATCATAGATGAATTTGAAAGGGAAATATTTGTTTACTTTTAGTAAAGTACCTTATAATTTGTATTGCTTGAATACTGCTTGAATTCCTTAAGTAAAGGAAAGGGATTAGTTATTAATACTAGGACGAGGGTGGATTCAGAACCAAGGTAGTCTAAAAGCTTTAGAGTTAAATAGGTTAACTAGAGAAAGCTACGTACTCCATGGATAAAGATTTCCATGTTGGGAAGTACCAGAGGGACCCCTTGTTGACTGTACTCCATTTCCTGTTTAAGTAGTTGAAGTAGGGAGTCTAGGGTGATTGACTACCCACTGAAGGACTCAACCTACGCGTAGGATAAGGCAGCCTTAAGTCAAACCAAACCTGACTTAGTGCAAGTGATAGATGACCGTCAGTATAAGTACTGCCGAAATGCTTTGGCCAAAGTAGTGTAGTATACCTAACGCCCACTTAGACTGTGAGACGAATTACACTGTCAGTTCACAGTAATCCAGGTTACATGCTAGATTGAGATTGTGAGGACACAAGGATTTAGTTATGTAGGATTACACACTATGCTCAGTTGGTCATACAGAACCGGTTACCCAACCAATCTCCTCGAAGAAGGGAGGGCCGTCTACTTAACAGTAAACGTGCGGGGGACCGCAATATAAGTCCGTGGTTGGTGGAAAAGCACCCGAGTGATGTTTCCCCTCCACCTTAAGACTTCTGATGAACCAAGGTTTGAAAGGGAAGATCCTGGACAGTCTTATTCCTATTTGCTCAAAAAGCTTCCGAGCTATGTTTGAAACTTGTAAGATTCTTACCTTGCTTTTTATTTTGAAGAAAAGTAATCATGAAAGCGTACTCTGTTATTTACTTGGAAAATAGAACAATGATGTATCGTGTCTTTTATTTCTTTATGATGAAATGTTCAATTAGAATGAAAAGAAAAGTTATTTACTTTGTCATTTAATTGTATTTCCTTGTATCTTATTAGTGAAATTAGAAAAAAATTTGTTTACCCAGTTTCGGGGTTGTTATTTAAATCAAGAGGAACAACCTCATGGATGTTTGGATTGGATATCACGGAAGAACTTCGGATAAGTGTTGAATAAGGGCGGTGGTGGAAGGCGGTTACCAGGTACCTCAGCGAAAAACCACCCGCCGACGTCGATCTGAAATTCATCCAGTATCAGTCGTGATCAATTATTCCAGTCCGACTATTAGTTCATCTACTCCAGCCTAAAATGGGTGGGCTTCAGCGATTTATTTTAACCCGCTGGCGCTGGCGCTTAACCCGCTCTTCTGCGCTTGATAGTGAGTTACTAGAGGGTAGATTTGCTCGGATTAAGAGCAAACAACAACATACAATGAATTTTGCTCGTATGGCCAACCTTCATAGCATTTCGAAGCCTCAGACATATACAGAGGCTAAAGGCACACCTAAGTGGGAACAGGCTATGACAGTTGAACATCATAGTCTCATGCAAAATCACACTTGGGAGCTTTCAAATCTTCTGAATGGGAAGAAACCCATAGGTTGCAAATGGGTTTATAAGGTTAAGTATAAGGCTAATGGAACCCTTGATAAATACAAGGCCTGGGTGGTAGCCAAAGGGTTTTCACAGCAAGAGGGCATTGACTATAAGGAGACTTTTGCTCCTACAGCCAAGATGAGTAACATTCAGCTTGTCCTCTCGATAGCAGCTCAGTTCGAATGGAAAGTCCATCAAATGGAAGTAAAGAGTGCCTTCCTCAATGGTAATTTGCAAGAAGAAGTTTACATGATGCAACCTCTTGGTTTCAAGGTTGCTGGTAAAGAACACCAAGTATGCAAACTGGTGAAAGCACTCTACAACCTTAAGCAAGCACCACGGGCTTGGTACATGAAGATTAATCAGTACCTTATTGATCATGGCCTTCAACGAAGTCCTTCTGACTCTAATTTGTATGTCAATTGGACTGGTGATGATATCTTGTTCCTAGTTGTCTATGTTGATGACTTAATCATTACTGGTAGTTTAGGAGATCAAACATAATCTTAGTCAATCATTTGACATGACAGATTTGGGACTCCTCCATTTTTGCCTCGGTATAGAGGTTTGGCAGTCTACTGGCAGTACCTTCATTTCATAGTCGAAGTATGCCAAGAGCTTGTTGGACAGGTTCTGGATGACAGATTGCAAACCAGCATCTACACCTATGGAGAGAGGGCTGAAGTTATCAGCTTGGTTGGATTCACCCATGCAAAACGAATCAGAATTCAAGCAACTTGTGGGCAGCCTCATCTATCTCATTGCCACTAGACCTAACCTTAGCTTTGCAGTGAGCTACATCTCTCGCTTCATGTCAGCCCCTAAAGTTGAACATTGGGTTGCAGCGAAGCATGTGCTAAGATATGTGAAAGGCACTTCTGACCTTGGCATTTTATATGGGAGGTGCAAAGATCCAAAGCTAATTGGTTATACAGACTCAAATTGGGTTGGTTTTGTTGATGACAGAAAGTCTACTTTAGGGTATGTATTCAATTTGGGTACAGGTGCAGTTACATGGGCCAGCAAGAAGCAGTAGGCAGTGGCTCTCTCCTCAACCGAAGTAGAATATTGAGGAGCTGTTAAAGCAGCTTGTGAGGCAGTTTGGCTTCGAAGGATGCTCTCGGACATGCAAATGTCTCAGGCAAGATCTTCCCCCTATATTCCAACAATCAAGGGGTGTTGAAACTCGCCAAGAATCCAATCTTCCATTAACGGACAAAGCATGTTGATCTTCATTGTCACTTCATCCGCCAACTTGTCGAAGACGGATCCATAGCATTGCAATATGTTCCGACAGAGGATCAGACTGCTGATATTCTCACCAAGTCTTTGAGCCCGGATAAGTTTGTTAGATTTAGGGGGCGTCTTGGTGTAGTTGATAGATTAAGCATTAAGGGAGGGTATTAAAATAGTAGCGAACTTATGTTAATGCTCAATCATTTCCTATAATTTAGCTTTTGATTGTTTTTGTTATCTCCTGTAAATTAGCTCTTCCGTCATTCCTCTAATCACGTCTTGTGATTACGGAATCATCACTATGTAATCTGTATATGTACATTCTCTACATTTGATTAATCTAATCTGATTATTTACCAAACTCATATCTTTGACCTTGCAACTACATCCATCACCAAAGTTCCAATCTAGCTGCCCCATATAATCTCCCCTTGGTTATAACAGATTCTGGTTTAATTCAAAAATAGGTTGACTACGTTGGTAAGTTTGTGAAACTACATGAGAAGCAAGTTGTGACAAAGAACAGTTATGTGACGGTATACACTATAATGGACATGTCCAAACTAGTTATATATACGGTCAGGATACACTCTTCTCAAGGCACCTGGAAACAATTTTTTAACCATGATGGCTACCCTTGAGGTGTTTTAGATGCAATATAATTAACCATAAATAGCAAGGTGCTCATTGAAACTCTGTCGTACTCTTCAATCCATCAACCTCAAAAAATGGGTGAAGAAATTGGGCAATCTCAATCTGGATTTCTTTTAGTGCAATTATGGAAAAAGATTGAGCAAAATAAGCCTCACTCCTCTCAGCTTCAAGATCAAATCAGCCGACTTGCAATTTTCTCTCTGCCTCCAGTGATCTCTTTCAAAGAAACAGCTCTTGTGCTCACCACCTCCCATAAAGAAGCTTTCTCACACATAAACAAATTTTTCTATGAGGAAAAACTCCAACACTGCATGGAGCTTGCAATCAAACCTGAGATCCATGAGGACTTTATTGATGATGTGATGATTGCATACACCCCCCAACTCAACAACCACAAAGTATTGGCAGCATAAATCAACCCTCTAAGAATGAGGAGGAATTTCAAGTTCAACATTATATGGAGCAAATCTCGGAAGATGAGAATCACTTCCTTTAGACCCTATCTAAAGAGCAGGAATCAGACATGCTAGATTTCCTTGGATATGATAATGATCTAGTCTCATTCCCCAAATTCACCT